>JAKSZP010005702.1:0-76629 GCA_022478985.1 Massospora cicadina | reverse complement strand
GATTAGATACAAACTTGGTGAAAAATATTTTCAGAAGCGTCCATATTGATAATCGCCCCTATTTTGTTATTTTGTACAAAAAAGGTCACAGTACGTACCCCCTAATTAATAAGAACCGTTGGTGCTTATTACATAACCATTTAAGGGTTTTTGGTTATTTAGAAAAGTAATAATACCACCGCTGACATAGGGTACATCTAAGCAATTTTATCTATTGATTTCTCCACTTCTACCCTTCTAAAGCTGAAATATGTGTTGAAGGTTCACTGCTGACTGTACCATTACGCTCAAGGATTTGCCTGATGTTTGGCTTTTTTGCTTCTTGGCAGAGCTCCATGTCTGTTTATTTGTCTCTTACTTGGTTTTTGGCCGATATAATGTATCTGTTGATACACTAAATAGTCAGATTGAGTTCTAAATCTTATTTTAAGCGACTCATGAGAATCATTAGGGACAAATAAGTTTGAATCGGCGGAAGTAGAGCTTCCCATTTCTACTCCAGTTGATTATTCCCTGTTTGTTTGGGGCAACTGGAACCGCATTGACATTCAGTTTACTAGGACATCTAGCTGCATATTTGACTAGTTGACTGCACAAGAAACAAGCATTTTTAATGACACTAATCTCTGTATCTGACCCAGAGATCCAGGTCTGAAATCAATTGATAGATTGTAATTTAGCTACGGACGAGCTGTTTAATGATAATGGTGGTAAGGACTTTCCAAAGCATTGAGGGTTCAAGTGTTTCCTGATGAATTAGAACCAAGGCGTTGATGTTATAATACCCATGGGGATTTGTAGCGGTTTCAGGGGTTTCCGTTCCACATTGTGCACTAAAAGTGAAGTATAGATAACATAGATTACTAAAATCTTTTTTGCTATACATCCTCTAGAAGAATGTACAACATAGCATTATACAGTTTTCGTTAGGGCTTGACATCCACTTTCATCTCCATGCCCACATTCTCATTAGGTAAAATTTGCTCCTAACAACAGATGAACTTCAGCCATAAATTGCTCCGCAAACTCTTACAAAAGCTCATTCTTCTAAAAATTGTATTGCTAAAAACTCTTCCTTGCGCTGAGTTATTCTTGCCTTGATCCCAAACAGATAGATAGCAATCCTTTACCTCTTGATACGCTATAATACTACTCTTGAGGTAACATGTGACCTAATAAGCACTTGCTACGTCCAAAGCAGCTAACAACAGTTTAGATTTCCGCTATCAGAAGCCCCCTCTAGGGCAAATTTAAACTGCTTATAAAACCCATGTATGTTTATATCATGATGAAATGGGAGCAGCTTGTCACTGCAGACCTTCCCACCCTAAAAACCTCATTTTTTACATTCTGCACAGTATAGCCGTTTGGTATTGTCGCCCACAAGGTCAGCAAGTTGGTTGGTTTGGACACTCATCAGGTGCAGTTGGTGAAAAGCATTGTGAGCTGGTCAGATATTTTTATTTTTTAAGAAAAGCTTTTTTGAGCCAGTAGTAGTCTATCCAAGACAAGCTTCAGTTCCTCAAATTTTAACAACTCATTAAACTATGCAATGCCCTGTTGAGGGGAAAGGTTACGTCATTGAGTGGCAAATAGCAAGTTAAAAATAAGTTTTTTTCGCCCACTCTAGTGAGCACCACTGTTAACTATTAGTAGATTAGGTTGATTTCACCAAACTGATTTCACAGGGTAAACCCCACTGAGCAATGGATGAGCAATATGAGGATCGCTGGCCTTCAATAATAATAAAAAGTATCTAATAGGGGATCTATTGCCCTTGACAATACCTAATTAAAGGTTAACCTAATGTCCACGTATGTTAATCTCCCTACCACTCTCTTTATTCATAAAAACCTCCCCCTTCTCAATCTCACACTCAATTTATAATCCTCAGTAATCTCGTCAGGTTCAACATGCTCTGCTTAGTAATTCCCTATTTGCTACGAACTAAAAGATTCATTTGAACATTGAGGCTTTGAAAGTTTTCCCTCAATTTGCCAAACCATAATTGTTTCAATCAAAGTACTTTAACTCTCCATCTTCTATTGCACCATCTTGAGGCTTACTTAACAAATAAATTATGATCCGCCAGAACTATAGCTTATCAGTCAGTTATATTGTAATCTCAACAGGACTCTTTACCTATTATAGAAGGTCAAAAAACATTTGATTGATTTTCTAGTTGAAGGTAACATCACTCGCCTCACAACTGCTGATTAATTCACAATCAAATGGTGATGAAACCCTACTGATCCCAAACAATGCACCTATTTTTTTAAACAACAATCAATAAACTAATCCTAAATTTAGTTGGCAACTCTGCCTGACAAGATCTTAGGCATTCTCTCATATCAATCCCAATAGTTCTAAACCCAGCGAATCACCCAAAGACCTAGAGACGTTATTAAGGCAAAATAAAAATCTCATAATATTCAGTTTATTTACTAGTGGAACTTACCCTTTGCAAACCAGCAGATAATTTAGGATTCTGGAAAGGTGGGCAAAAAACACAAAATCTTAGATTACCACAGCTTGTGCCACATATCATAATGGTCACCAGATATTGCAATGATCCTTCATTCTTATTGTAGGATTTCATCTTATGTATCTTATGATTAATTTGGTCCATCAGATTTTCCTAAAATTAATTTGAGCCTCATTATCTATCAATTTTTACATATATGAAGATTTAAAATCCTTAATCCCTTTAAAGTCTGGGTGTCAAATCTATCATAGGAGAGAAATTAAAATACTCTCATCAGGTCTGATAACCTGTTTTTGACATGAATCATTGTTGGATTTTAGGATTTTTTCACTTGCTAGAGCTAATTAGGTCTATTTTAGACAAATGGGGGGATTAAACCACTAATAATAATAAAAATAAACAACCACTAAAACTAAAAATTGTGTTTTTATAGTTTTATTACGGCCTTGAGAAATAAGAAATGAGCCCTATCAATATCTTACTGGTCAGTATTTAAGCTTTATTGAGGTATAAAAGGAGTTCAGTATTAAGTTCAGATCAGCTTAGTAAAGTCCAAATAAGGATTTATGTAATTTCAGTCTATCTAATCCCGGAAAACTTGATTCACTTTGGCAAAATGATGGAATAGGAGTTATTTTCTGACAAGATGTACCTGTGGGGTAATGGGTTAATAAATTTCCAATAATCCCTTATAAGCTAAAATTATTGCACCTTGGGGGACCTCTGTTAAGCCTATAAAAGGGGTGGTCCTTGCTTAGGTGTTTGTATTTTGAATTGTACGTGGCAGAGGGAAAATTCTCTGATTAAGTCCCTGAGTTACCTCATTTGTTCAGGGCAATTTGACTGCCCAACTTCATGCCAATTGCCCATTTTTATTCATAATAGTGTTACCCTGATTTTTGGGGTTCCACCAAACAATTAGCCAGGGTCTTTTGACCAATAAATCATTATTATTATTTAAATTAATATTATCAGTATTTTAGACTTACAAATGTCCGGAAATTCCCCTTTTCAGCAAATTTGGCCCAAAACAATCTTACCTTGAAGCTTGTAGGGCTAAGGTCAGACATCAACCCCCTCAAGCATGTTGGGGGGGGGGAGAATAAGGCCGTAGGAAGCAGACATGCACACAATTGATGGTCACTCCTGTAGCAAGAAGTCAGTGCTGTTCTCCTCTCCTTGCTTTTAAGTGACTACAAAAGAGCCTTCCTAAATAAACCTGAGTTCTTCCAATTTAGGGGTGATATGGTTTTGGTAGTAAAACACCAAGTAAGATACTTTGAAGGAAGGAAGACGAACTTGGAACTAATTAGCAGATTGACCATTTTTTGTGACAGGTTTAGCAAGATTAGTCATAACGTCTGATTGTAGCTGAATGATGTGCTAGCAACTTCTTCATGGCTTGCTCAGGGTCAGTCATATCAGTGAAATGTCTTTGGTATTATGCTGTCACACCAAGGCTACGTCCATATAACACATGGAAAGAAACTTTCTTTAAGGATCCAAAGTTAACTGATACAGTAGGCCATGAGGGCACTTGGTAATTACAGATCAGGTGAAGAGAATCTGAAGTGGCCAATTTACATAATATAGAGACCAGGGTAACATTGGCTCTTTGCTTGGTAACATTGGTCAAAGGGTTGTAAGGTGCAAAAAGAGCTGTTGCGTGCCCATGGAAGTCGTGATAATCTTCACCACTCAGGAGGTAAAGCTTTTACCAGCATTATAGAGAAAAACTTAGGGGCAACCATGTCGAGTGAAGATATATTGGTAGAGGAAAGTGAGAGTGCTTTACCCGTTTAAGTTGGGGTAGCCACAGCCTTGAACAATTGGTAAAATGATCAATCCCTACTATGATATATACCTTTTTCACCATAGTTTGGGGTAGAGTTCCAAATTTTAGAGACTTATTGTCTGGAAAGGCTGTTGAGAGGTGTAGGTTGATATTGATACTTGGTTTAAAGCTGAATTTGTTTTACATGTTAGACAGGTATCCAAGACTTCAATCATGGTCTACATTATTCTCTACCAGTAGCGTTATTTTAGCCACTCATATGTTTTATGCACTCCGCTATGCCCTAAGAGGGCATGAGAAGCCATGTTGACAGGTACTCTCTCTAAGGGTCAGATGTAGAGTTACTAGTTCACCACTAATCTCTTGTATAGATTCCCATTATCACCTTTTTGTTATGAGAATGTAGAGATAGCATCTTTTGGATTGGTTCGTTTATATCCTCCCAAGAATCAAGGGTCATTAGGAGACCATGTAGCCGCTCTGCTCCACTATTATCTAAGTGAAGGATGGACAGCCAAGTCAACCCATCGATATTCATGCAGCTCATCCAGCTCAGTTTTCAATGGTAATAACTTAGTCCCAGAGCTTCAAAGCCCAGAGTACTAACCTCTCAGTGGGATCCTTCAAATTTTGTAACCACCTTAAAGAGTTGTGGTCAGTACCACTCTAAATGAGGTCCCATATAAGAAAGGGCAGTGATATTTAACAACGAGCAAGATGGCCAGGCATTCCTTCTAGGTGATGCTATAGTTGCGCTCTGCCTCAGAGAGATCTCGCTAATATATGAAACGGGATGATCAACACCATGCTCATTCAGGTGAGTCAAGATAGATCCAAATGCATAGGTGGAGGCATCAGTAAACATAATAAAGGGTTTACTATAGTCATGATGCCATAGGATTGTGCTGACGCTGCAGAAACTTTTTTAGCGTTTCAAAAGCAGTCTGTTGTTCCGCTCTTCAATAGAAAGGGATGTTTTTAGTTAGAAGCCATATGAGGGGCTCACTGAGCTGAGCGAATACGGGGATGAAATGATGGTAGTACCCCATAATGCCCAAGAACACCTGAATATTGCGAAGGGTTTTAAGAGCATGCATGTTTGATATCACCTCAAACTTATCATAGAGAGTCAGGATACCATTTGAGAAGCTGGCATGGCCCAGGAAATCCAACTTTTTTAGAAGATTTTACTTTTGGAGGGTTTTAGCTTAATGTGAGAGGCCTGCAAGAGTTAAAAACTTCCTTTAAGCGAGAAAGGTGCTCATTGAATGTTTGGGAAAAATTAGTATATTGTCAAGATAGACAATTACGCAACTAAGCTTCATATCCCACAAGATGTGGTTCATAGCTCTCTGGAAAGATGAGGGCGCATTGCACAACCCTTGTGGTAGTCAGGTAGATTGGAAAGAACCCTCGCTGCAGATAAGCGCACACTTTTCCTGGTCTTGCAGAGAAAATTCCATTCTAGTATCCACTAGCCAAGTCCATGGCGGAAAAAAAATTTAGACCCAGAAAGCTAGGCAAGAGCATAATCAATTTTCGGGATTGGGTAGCTATCCTTCTTGGTGAGGATATTTAGCTTGCAGTAGTTCATAATTATCCAACGCCATAATTCTTCTTTTTTATGAATCAGTAGTGGAGATGACCAAGGACATTGAGAAGGCACCAATAGCCCCCTTCCAGTACCTGTTTAATCTCTTTCCTCATCTGGATCTCCTCAATTTTTGATTTCTGATAAGGCTTGGATCGAATAGGATTGGCATGTCCAATATCAATGGTGTGGCATTAGCTCTTCATATGCCCATAGCCAGTATCATATTTGGAGATAATATCACTATATGACTCCAATAAAGAATAAATTTTCATTAAGCTCAGCGGTAGTTAGATCATCAGAATTCTGAATGTTGTGAAAAGCGCATATCATTTGGTCAGTGGGTAGTCTTATAGCTAGCATAGACCCAATATAATTGACTTGGTGTATGTCCTCAATTGAATTTAACAGGGCTTTTCTAATCTCCTAATGTTTTCTACAACCATGTCCTTGTTAGTGAGATTCCCCAGAATGAGATTTGTTTGTCGCTGATAAGCAGGGTCTAAGATACCTAGCAATACCTGAGATTCCAAAGGGCTTATTCCATCAATTCTTGTTAAGTGCAGGAGGCAGTTGCAGGGGATTTGAATACTAATTTTGGTGTTATAACCTTTAGTTCACCCGCTTATACTACTACTTTCTCTCCCGCATAAAAAAGGCATGCCCTCTGAAGCATTCACATAATTTAGGCAGCTTCTTTTTATTTCTGTTTGATGTAATATAAGTAAGGTTAAGGGAGGATGATGGGCGCTCAACTACGCATGTATATTCCTTCTTCTTAGGCTCATCAGTTGTAAAGACTAGGGGAACTTCGTAATTTAAAAGGGAGATAAATTCCTTTTTCTTCATATTTATGATTCCATCATACTCAATCATGAACTGAGTGCCAATGAGTAGGTTATATGCGTTAATGGTTAAGGCCACAGTGGGGTCAGTTAGTAGAATTTTTCCAATTCATATAGGTAGAGAAGAGTAAGCACAAATAGCTCACATATTGTTACTCCCTTCAGTTCCAAACTCTTGTGAATAGCCCAGGACGGTTACCAACTTAATTTTATTGATGAGCTTTGATGCGACCACGTTCACTGGAGCACACGTATCATGGATGGTCATAATGCGCACCTTATTGGTGAAAACCTCTACATTAGATATTTTGTTACCAGAAGTAAGTGGGTGGGCGATACCTCCTTCAAACGAAGAGTGGAGGAAAGGCGTTATGCAACGCAGAGTACTTGTCTTTAAATATATTGGGGGTATGAACCTGCTGGGTGGATTGGATCATTGTCCCATTAAGATGGTCAGCATCACTGATGGTATTGATCACCTCTAATAACCTCAACAACTGTTAAGGATAGGTTTGTCATGGTATCATGGTATATCTATTCTTTCATAACTCACCCTATCTGGATACCTGCACTTCTATTGGGGATCCCAAAACATGATAATCTGAATATTCACCACCCCCTTCAGACTCGTCATCAGAGGGATTGGCAGTGAACCTCAACGAGTTAATAAGGGGGTGCTGTGAAACTGGCTTAATCTCCTCACAGGGAGAAAATTGTCGCTCTCATTCACCCTTTTGACATTTAAAGGGACATCATAGCTGTACAAACTTTTGTTGTAGGAGTTGGAAATGAAAATGGCTTTGACTTTTCCTTAGATGTGACGGCTTGGGCTGCCCCATAGTTAATGGTTTTTACTAGGGGCATTCTGATTTGAGGCTGAGGGGGATTGTGGCAGCGGCAAAGATGGATGTTATACTTTATTCACCTTAATAGAACGCTCAGCAAGAGGGGGAACAGGCAAAGCGATAACTGACCTCAATGGCTGAGCTTTTAAACCTGAAGCTGGAGGTAAGCGCTGCCCCATAACTTCCAATATTTTCTGGCTATTCTCACATGGTGGAGGATTATTTTGTCGCTGCAGCTCTGCAGAAGCTGGGTTCCAGAGGGATACAACTATGGAAGAGGCTGGAGGGGTCAGAGTTGTTATCTCTTTGGAGCTCTTTGCAGAAGTTCAGGTTCTTAAAAGTCAGACATGGCTAGTAGTGCCTCTTGATATCCGTAACATTTGAAAGGTGTGCTTAACTGCAGTGAAATGCATTGCTAAAGAGGGATAAGACGCCAAGAAGCAATGATAGAAGCAATAGCATCATCTAAAGGAAGCATTTTGGCCAGCAACTGAGGTTAAGCTTTGCTATAGAATCACTCAACAAATGAGGAGATTAACTCTCCCTCTTGCAGGCTAAAGCACATCCAGGCCTGTATTTGCCGTTGTAAACTATGATTAGAACCAAACTCATCAATTAACGCTTAATTAATCTCCTCCCAGGTGGTAAGTGTGGCCATTTGAAGAACCATGATCTCCTGAGCCATCTGACTTAAGCATAGAATGATAAACTTGGTTTTTTGAAGGTTGGTTGCTCCTTCCATCACGGATCATAAACGTAAAGGAAGGAGGCAATACTGCTCTATCTAGGTGTGAACTTGTTTCTGAAAGGAGGTCTAAGTATAACAGTGGAGAGTATATAGTGTCTTGGGAGGATTGCTTCCTCAAGGCTTTTGAGGAGAAATAAAGCACTAGCTAGTTGTTGCTCTAAAACGTCTAGACATATTTCTGGAATAGTTGTCATCTTAAACTGGAATTTTAGAAGTATACAGGGTCCCTTTTAGAGATCACCACTTGTTAGATTCTATAATTTTTTGCTCGCTGTGCTAATTAGGCCTAATCTTAACAAGTGGGGGAATGAACCACTAATAATGATAAAAAACCCACCAAAACTTTAAAGTTTTGGTTTTTAGTTTGTATTATGGGTTTAAGTGATAAGAAATGAACCCTGTCAATATATGACCAGTCAGTGTTTTAAACTGTATTTAGGGTCAAAGTACTTCATTAATAAATTTGAAACGGCCTAGTATAGTCTAAATAAGAAAATATGAAATTAAGCCTACCGAAGCTCAGAAAAGTTAATTTACTTTAGCCTAACGATGAGAGGGGATTTAATTTTTGACAATACATACCCATAGGTTAACAATTTAATAAATCCTAGCCAAACCCCATAAGGTAAGTTTAATGCATTTTGATGGACCTCCTCCAAGCCTATAAAGTGAAGTGGTTCCCACTTGGGTGTTTAAAGGAGCTTGGACGTGTTAGGGGTAGAAAGCTGTAATGAACTCCCTGGGTTCCCTTATGTTGTTGGGGCAATTCAAATGCCCAACTTTCTTTCTAATTGCCCATCTTGTATTCAAAACAATGTACCCTGATTTGTGGGGTTTTAACAAAATATTGCCACGGACTTTTTGGCCAGTAAAATCATCATTATTATTTAATTCAATTTTACATATTAAGGACTTTTAAATGTCTGACATCTCCCTTTTCAACTGATTTTGAACCAAAACATCCTTATCTTGAATCCAGGAGGGCAAACGTCTGACAATCATCACACTAGTAAGTAACAGAGCTAAGCTATTTTTAAGACAAGTGATTTGATCACCTTAATAGGTGGCGGAGGAATGCCATTCTTTTCTTATGGCAAACAATTTGACTAATTCTAGTTGGGACTAAAGCTTTGCTAAAGTTATTAGAAAATAATTTATTTTAGTCAGTAAGTGTGGGGCATACCATTTTCTTAGGAAGATAATCTTTTGGCTTCAGATTGAGATGGAGCTGCTACTTTTTTCATAAGGAAAGAACTTTTGGTGGCTTATATGATGATGGAAATAGTTAAATTAATTTTATTATAGATACATATATTTAATGATGTTTTCAATGAGTGGTTTTTTTGTTTATATTATAGGAAAAATCTAGGTAGATTTGAATACAAATTGTTTTAGTTTTTAGTTTTATTGTAAACAGGTTGTTAGCCATAAGAGATGGAGACATGATGTCTTTGATTGTATGGATTATATAATTTTCTATTTTTTACAGATGTTAGTTATTTTAATATGCAAATTATAGAAAGTACCGTATATTTTAGAATTATGCACCAAAAAAGAATATAGTTATTGATCTTTGATATTACAGTCTTTACAATTTTTTTATTTTATAAAAGTACCATCTACTTAAGTTAGCTGAGCAGGGATGGACATCACTAAAAAATAGTGGGCCATGACACTCATTTGAGAAAACAGCAATGAACCAAAACAAAACTTATAACAACCAGGCAGATAACAGCGAAAGCTAGCTGACCATAATGGGTGGGTTGGGGGATCAGTGAGTGCTTCTTTTGCTCCGTTGTCATGGAGAAAGGTGCTTGTCAAGGCAGAAAGCAAGAGTATGGGGCATTAACGGTATAGAGATTGATTTATACAAGAAAGTAAATGGGAAGAGATTGTGCATCACAATAGAAAAGAGACAATGTAGGTTGCAAAGTCATGCTCTACTTGGATATGGGCGCCAGAGAACTTTATAAAAATAAATGTTTGTAAAGGTAATGTTTGCTTTTGGTTTTGTGCCAACACAACTATTAGAATTAACCCATAGGTTTTCTTGTGAAACTATAAAATCAAATCCACCAACAGCAGTAAGTTTTCTCGGACATCAGGATGAGCTTGACCCTCTGGTAACAATACAACAGAATTAGCTGCAGCTTTTCACATAAGACATTTAGGCGATGCAGAAGCATAACAGAGAGACGAAGGTCCAGTTGGGAAAGTGCGGCGTTTCTTTTTGGGGCATAAAAATGATGGGGAATTAAGATCATAATTGGATTTAAATACATTTAAGGTGAAGGTTGGATAGTTCTATAGATTACCTAGAACAGAATCCTCAACAATAAATCCAAGGTTTTTTGCTTAATTAGATTAGGACATCTGCATATGGTTATAGTAGGTGGCAAATGGGATGAGGAGTGGAAGAAAGCTTTCAAAGCTTTAGCCTGATTAAAGTATGCATTTTTTTGCTGGTGGTTAAGGTTAGGGTTGAAAGAAAGAAATCTTTTAGGGTCTCACCTAGTGAGTGAGACTTGATAGCATAACACAACATTTAGTAGACCCTACTTCATTTTTAAAAAAGGGTCAGTGGTGAAAGAGGTTGGCATTTAAGTAGAAAGTTTTTTTATAATACTTTAAATAAACAAATGGGGCAGATTAGAGATTATTGCTGATGCGCACCCAAAAAAAATTATCTAGTGCTTCAGAAATGCAAGTATGAGTGATGATTGCTGAACAATATTGAGATGGTGCAGAGTAATTATAGCAATTGCTAGGTGGTCAGAGAGGAATCTACACTGGATTAAACAGTAAGGTGAATAAAATGGGGTCATTTTCCTGGGCCAAAATCCCCAAAATCTTTTCTTCATACATATCTTGGGGAGGTAAGTGCGATTGGAGATTTGCAAATGTGACTTCCAAGGGGAGACAGAAGCAAGGTAAGTATGAGTGGTGGGTACAGGTTTTTTATAGAACTTAGGGCCTCAAAGACATAGCATCGTCCATTTGGAGGAGAACTCAATAAAAATTAGCCCATGTATGGAATTTTTGACAAGGCTTGTCTGCTTGAAAGTGGTAGGGTTAGCTCAATAATTGTAAAAACATATGTAAGAGTTGACCATGATTGAATTAGAGGCAATATCAAACTGCTAATTGTGAAAGAGCATTTTTAGGGAGCAAGTTGGGTGGACACATGAAAGGTACAATGAGAGATCTTTGGGCGGGACAAGTTTACCTGAGAACTTAAGAGACCTGGATGAACCAATCCTAATGCATTTTCTAAATGGGCGGAATTTGCTATTTTTGTTCCATTACTACCCCATACTGGAGCAGCAGTTGAAGGATCTGAATACAGTAGAGTTGAACTGAGCTTTTTTATTTGTGGCTATAATTTTAACTGTTTATAGTTTATGTACTCATAAGTGTCTTTGAGAGTTAGATAAGTTTTTAAATACTTAATATACTAAAATTTAAATAAAAAAGCTAAATATATATCTTAAAGCCAGAAAATTTTTTTATCAAGATTTAGACTAAATTAAATTTTATATTATTATTATCATCGACATCTGTTGGGATTTGCATACTTTTCCTGCTTCCTAGATTGAGTATCTGCAAGTCCATCTGGGGATAAGTCCTGCTAGCGGTGCATTTTTGATATAAAATGATTTTAATATTGACCTATTAATGCCAGCAGTTTTGTGGTAATTTTCAGGTTTGGATCTGATGAGATCAATCCATGAAAATGCCTATGATCTTTTTAGATAGATTTTCCAGCAGAATTAATTCATCTAATAATTAATCAAGGATTAACTATTAATTTGCCAATTGGTATAGTCAGGTTTCATCACTGACCAATTGGGGATTTATTAAGGAGCTATTATACAAGTGATGACACCTACAACTAGTGAATTTGACCAGTTGGTTGTGAACTACCATAATGAGAAAAGAGTTTCTTACCTAAGCAGTCCTATCCAAATGTGGTTGGTTCTCTGTGATTGAGCGTTTATGTTAGGGACACGTTCTATTATTCATTCAGTTTTAGATTTATGGGATTTCCAATAAAGGAATCCTTAACCTGAGGAGAATCATATCACTGGAAGAGATTTTAAAAAGGAAATATAATAGCAACGGGTGACTTTTCATCACAGTGGCACTATATGAGGAGTAGGGCGCCAAAATTCCCTAGAAATTCCCTAGTTTTTTAACAATAAAGCAGATATTGTTCTATTCCTTCCATCTTCAGTTTATAAGTGTTTTAATACATTCATGTTGACTCCATTTTGTGATAAATGGTAAGGATCAGATATCCTTATAAGAGAAGCAAATCTCCGCAGGCTCAGCGTGACAGCAATTAATGCCAAGAACCTCTGAATCTATAGATTGATTAAGTTCCACTAGAAGAGAGAAGAAGTCCCTATTTGTCAGTATAATCATAATTGCGTGGAGCATTCCAAGCTTAACGTTGGCCATATATCAATCTGGTTTATCTATATTCAGCTATGAATTATGGTTTTTCTATAATAATTAAATATCTTTATTGGTAAAAATCAACGCATATAGTGCACATAATAAAAGAATATGTGCGGGTAATCTTTGGGGACTAGTATCAGCAGAACCTCAGACTTCAACAATTGATGCTCACAACAGGCAGTGTTTTGAGTAAGATAATCCAATTATAGTGAATCTACATCCTGATGTCATGTAAGGACAAATTAAGAAAACTATAGATGAAGTTAGCAACCTTAAATAAAAACGCTATAAATTTGGTGGATGATACCAAATTCTCTGCTCTATATGAGAGAGCTACTAATAATGAAGAAGGAGTAGAAGAAGTAACAAAATTAAGCAACTATCTATTTTGAAGAACTAAAGTCCCTAAAGATGAAAGAGGGAGAGATAATTAAGAAGATCTATTTCTGATATTGGAACGCAAAGTAGATTGTGAGCAATCATGCTTGCTCAGCTCAGACATGGAACATTTAGTATAAGTGTTAAAGAAGTAAAAGCCCTTAAATGTGAGTTCTAACCATATGTGACAAACGATGCTGAAAAAGATACTTTAAGAACCAAGTTGAAAAGTTGAAGACTCCTGGAAACATGTCTCATGCGTTTAACACCATTTTGGAGTTGATTTAAATATCACCTCATCTTTAGTATGGTCACTGAGCCGCAAGTGACTATTAGAGAAAATTTGGTGAAATATAAATTCATGATTAGACTAACTAATTTTTATTAGACCAACGCTTCAGCATTCTTCCGCGATTTTTAATGACTAAGTTTGGGTGTGGTGACAGGCAAAAAGCAGGCACCGCTAAAACTGATTGGACACTGACTTCCAGAACTTGGTGCTGACCCACCTTGATGGGGAAAACTGGTCCTACTCTGAGGCCAAAACAGCTATATTGAAGAAGTATAGAAAACCCTTCATATGTCAAAATGCAAACAAGAATTCATGGGAATCCAGTTCCTAAAAGATGTTATCTTAGCGAAATTTTTTGACCAATTCTACGTAGAATTGCACTTCTTAGTTAGGGCAATAGTGCTGATCAAATTTTGATCAGCGGATTGAGTTACAAGTACTGCTTTGTCTTTTTTAAATTTAAACCAAACGGTATCATACATGCTGATAGCTACACTATCAACCTTGTGAATGGTGGATCATTTGAAGATGTTAGCGCCACACTTGAGGACCATAACCAAAGTGACAATTTATCCTAGCCAGAAATTGAAACGCCGATAAATTTACAGATAAAGTTAAGGTTCTTTCTAACCAAGTAGTGCCAGAATCAAACTTGAGCTATTTAAAAAAGCTGCCAAAAGTGATTGACTGCCACCATAGCAGGAAGATAGACACTTCGCTATCCAGTGATTCAACAAGAAGCCTAAGGAGCAGATTAATGTGGCACATGCTAAGGAAGCTGAGACAGCACAAGAATAGGGAAAAGGGCCCATGGCCTAGACATAGAAAAGTCTAAAACTAAGACTAAACCTTTTCCTCTCAATATAATGAAAGAAGAAATTGGCATTAGAGATCAGTTTGTAGACGAAAACGTGCCAACCAGCTTTATCAAGTGGTCAACCTAGATGCCAATGTCATATCCAGAGCTGTAGCAAAGTGGATCAACCCCCAAAATAAAGGTCACTCGCCCTTACACACGCTAACTAGTGGACAAGATCCAATATGCTGAGAATCTGAATAAATTGGTTGATACCTAATTAGACAAAGTGAGTCTGTCTATTTCATTAAAGCAGATAAGATACCTTTTCCTGAATTATCATTGCAGTTTAATCACAACCTCTATTTGGCGAATAATGCCTCCATACCCTCAATAAAAACTATTCTACAATATTCCAAGAGTTATAGTAGAGAAATAATGGTTAACTGAACATGGGTTCAAGAAATAATTGACAGTGGGCACAAATCAATATTGTATCAAACAAATTAGTCAAGAAGATAAAAATTTCTCCAGATTTGGTGCACAAAAATGGGACCAAGAGCTCAATACTACCATCTTGTGTAGTTTATTTGCACTGCCACTCAGATTTTGATCCCAGGTGGTATCCGCTCCAGCTATCTTTTTGGCCAACCAAAAAATGATTTCTTAATGTGACCATGTTTTTATAAATACAGAATCAAATGCAACTTTGAAGATAATACAATGACCATATTAGTTAAATGCTAACTCTGGTTTATCAACAGAACAGGGAAACTATGTTTACCAAGAGGAATAACTTTATTAATATAACATATTATGGTTTTACTTTCCCAATCCGCAATCAATTAGTTAAAAGAAGCAGACAGAAATGCTGATAGAGATCATGGAAAATAGGGAATATTAACGTGAACAAAGATGACAAATACCATACCTCTAGGATCTTAGATCATAATTGATACAAGATTGAACCTTTAGATACCAGAGAAACTTTATGGAAAGGTTGGCAGTCTAAGGATGAAATCCAGAGCTGAGCCATGGGTGGCGCCTGGAATAATTATGCTGTTAAATGAGAATTCAGTGTCTTCCTAGCGAATTTGAGCAGAAAACCAATAAATATTAAAAAAAATTAAATCATCAAGTTTACTCATCTAATCCTGACAGTGGAACTGAGAGAATTCCCTGATTTTGGATCTCTGACCAAAATGGTTCCCATAAGGGGACACAAAGATATCAGCCTGTTAGTTGACTAAGAGCACTTTATTGATATTATGGAAAGACATCAGTTGGAGGTGTTAATTTATTTAGTAAGTATTGGGAAATTATTGCTAAGTATGATGGCTTAGGGTGTGCAAAGAACATAAACAACAAAGTTAATAATGAGGAAAATTTATAAATATTGATGAGACTAATCCAGCAGTTGAAAGCAGAAGATGTGGTAGTTGAAAAAATAAATAAACTAGTGGAGCATGTACTCCTAGTTCCATCATCAAGCCCCTGGGTGAGCTGAATCTGGATAGTGAAGAAAAAAGATGGCTCTAATCAAGTAGTGATCGATTATTAGCAATTTAACATGATAACCAAAGGGAAAATCTTCACTATTAAGGAGTGATGACGCATTAGACCATCTTGAGGAAGCAGATACCTATTGATTATGGACTTAATCTTGGTGTATTGTCAAATCAATTTACCATTGGAAAAACAAGAGAAGTGCATGATAATAACCACACAGGGGCTGTTCCCTTTGAACCATATGCCACAAGTCTCTGCAACGCTGATGACGTTCCAAACAACCTAGAATGCTACACTGAACGACCTAAAATTATCCTGAGTCTTGGTATATCTGAGGAATTTAAATGTGATCATTAGGACCTTCATTGACCACTTGCGAAATTTGAAAGAAATTTTAAGAGATTACCTGCGGCAATCTGAAGATCAAGCCAAGGAAATGCCTTATCTCTAATAAAGAGTTAAACTACTGGAGTTCGTCTTTTACTACAGCGGATGGAGCCACAACCGCATAAAATAGAAGCCATAGAGTGGATTGCTATTCTAAAGTCCAAGTTATATAGGTATTCCTTAGAATGGCTGGTAATAATTGATGATTCATACTGGATTTTGTGAAGATTGCAAAGCCATTTTTTCTCAGTTACTGAAAGATCAAAAAAGGATTCAGATGGAACGAAGAAGCTCAGGAGTCATTTGATGAGTTACGCTGGTTCTTAATAGATTCTCAGTTTGAAATATCCAAATTTCAGTTGAGAATTTTATAATTGTTTTAATGCTTTATTGACGCAATTGGTGTCACACTGAGTCAAGTTGATGAGCTAGGGGATGAGCAACTGGTAGCTTATGTGAACAGACAATATCAGCAGTGTATCAGAACTTCAGATTATGGGGTGCTAATGCCACATAGTAATTTATGTCTATAGGCAAATCTGACTTTGCATCCATAGTATGCACTCTAAAGTGGTCACAGACCACTCCTCCCTGCTCTGACTACAAAACCTCACTAATCCAGAGGGACGTTTGGCCTAATGTGAACTATAACTTAAAGTGTATGACTTCAAAATAATACACTGAGCATGAGACTCCTATCAGAACAGAGATAGCCTATTGAGATTACCTTCAGTTTAAGTGGTACACCATCAGGATGAAAGATTATTCCAACAGATGGTCGAAGTAGAGATTGTGAAAGAGCCCCAAAAAAACAAAGAATTCATTTTTTAAGGCAATAGAATTTACTAAGACTCAAAATGTATAAGTCTCCAGTTATATGATAAAAAAGATAGTTATTTATATTACCGTTGGAATGAGCAGAAATAATATAATCTGCTCATAAGGTTGTTGGGCATGGAAGACTGAAAAAAACAACCAACCATACTATCCAGTTATACTACTGGGAACTGATTAACTATGATGTCGCCAACTATCTGGTTTGCTGTGTGGAGTGCCACAGCACAAACCCCACAAGGATACCACTGGATATTGACTGGTCCTCCCCACATTTATTTGTCACACAGTGTCAATTAGTGTAATGGGACCACTAATATAAGTACTTGGGGAGTAAATTACATCATAGTTGCAATCATCTATTTAACTGGATGGGTCAAAGCAAAAGCATTAAGTAAAGTAGGAGCTACAAGCCGCGCTTTATCCCAGATCAAGTCACTTTATTGACATGGATGCCTGCAAGTCTTGTTGAAAAATAACGAAAAATTTTCACTTCTCATTTGATCTTGAGGCTGAATGATACAATGAAATCAGAGAAGTTGTTTCAGTACCATACCAGATGTAAATTAACGTACTGGTAAAAAAAATAGAAAGCAAGCCTTACACTTGAAAAATTTGTTGTTTGAAAAACTTCCATGTAGGGAACCTACCTCAGTTTGTTAAATTGCTTAGAACAACAGCCATCATACATCAACTGGAAAAAAATTGTAAAAATACTATGCAGGTGAAGGGCTGAGTTACCACCAATTCTATAATCAGCTTTCAAATCAACATAGGGATGAGTTCTGATAGTTACTACTCCAATTTTTTAATGTTCTGATCAAAATACAATTGCAATCGTTTGATATAACCTTAAGTAAAAAATCAACCCTAAGATATTGGATGACAAGGACTGACCAGTACTATGTGATTAGATTGGATGATAGGGTATCATGTTATGATACGCATGGCTTCAGGAGAAAAAACAAGCTGGTTTTGCTGTGTTCAGATCCGTTAAGATATATCACCAAGCTGGAAATGGACGCCTATACCATCAAGAACATCATGAATGGGTAAATAGTAAACCAGGTCCATTTAAAACAATTAAAGTATTGGATCTGAGAAAAAGATAATTGAAATAATGAAAGTGTTCCTGATGGACCACAGAACCATTAAATGGCTATGTCCTGATATTTTGGTTAAAATATAAAAAGGTCTGCTGAACCTGAGTAGATGGTTAAGCCTTAAAAATTAAGAGCACTAAACCATAAAACTGGTAGGTCAAAGTAACCTAGGAACCATTTGGGGGAATAATGAAAAGATATACTGCTGAACCTAATTATAGGTTAAGTGTCATTACAAAATAAAAAAATACAAAAATGATATAAAAAAACTATCAAGAGAAATAATATATACCAATAAAAAATAAAATTAACTAATCAGGTTTTTTGTTTAAAAATCTGGAATGCATTAGCGTTAGGAAAATTTTGGGTTGTTAATGGGTCCTCCAGGAATAAGTCCTAAAGCGCTTTTAAAAATCATTTACAGGATCAGTCTAGGTTGCAACAGGGTCCGCCAGAAATAGGTTTAAAAAATACACAAAGTCCCAGGATAACCAGAAAGAATTAAAACTGGGTTTGCTAAGAGTAGTCCTTACTATGGATCTGCTCAGAACAAAATAGAGACCCCAGACTGAGGATTAAAGGGATCAAAGAATCCTGGATGATGAACCAAAATCAATATAAATGACAGAGGGTCATATACTTCTCACCAGGAGAAAACCAGCTTTCCAGAGCTAGCATTGACATAGCAGTGGTTTTGAGGACTGCACTTAGCAAAGTGGCGGTGAGGAAGAAAGGAAGATGAACCACAGCCAAAGGTTGTCACGAGCAGCTTTTTTTGTGGAAAGGGTTATGCTTTTCTAAAAACTTTGAATTACTTGATTTGGCCTGAGATGGCATGTCCTAGACCGATCTTATTTTTACTAAAAAACTAGGTAAGAACGGGATGTGTTGGGATTTTGCTCAGATTTCCAGTTTCCTAGGTTAAAGAATCTTCTGGTCTGCTATGGGATCTTTCCTGATAGCAGTTGATTTTGATATTGGTTTAATAAATAAAGAAAGATTTTGGGGAAATTTGACAGGTTTGTCACTACTAGGATCTATCCTTGAAAATGCCTAAGATCTTGTCAGGCAGACTTTCAGCGGAACCAAATTATCTGATAATTAATAAGGAAACTATTAGTTTCCAATTGAAATAGTAAGGTCTTTCACTGACCAATTGGGAAATTATTTAAAAGTTGCGCGGCAAATGATGCCACCTACAACTTTATGAATTAACCAGTTGGTTTGTAAACTGCCATAATGGGAAAAGAGTCTGACTACCTAAGCAGGTTGCTAGCCAAATGTGGTTGGTTTGCTGTAATTGAGCAGAAATGTTAGGGACACTTTCTCTTGTTATTATAATTTTATTTTTCTGAGATGTCCAATTCGGAGATCCTTAGCCTGAGGAGAATCTCATCACTGGAAGAGACTCTGAAAGGAAATTTTGCAGCAACAGGTAATGTTTCATTAGTGAGGCGCCAACATAAAATTTTGGAATCAAATACTTATATAGATTTCCGAGTTTAAAAAATGATAAAACAAATCTAGTTCTAGTTTTTTTATCCTAAGTTTGTAAGTGATTTAGTACACCAATTGTTGACTCTTTTGTATACTAAAGAATAAGAATGTAATAACCTAAGATGAGAAGAAGATCTCTTCAGACTCATCATGATGAGAACTAAGGTTGAAAACCTCTGAATTTAGTTCTACTAAGATCTGCACTTTTATTTTAAATTTTCTCTCTCGTTGCAATCACTTTTGCAACAAATTTGATTCAAGTCTGATTTTAGTTTGATAATCTCACCAAGGAGATTAGCTTGCACCTATGTCAGGGAGCAGTTGGGCAAGTAAGGTAAATGGCACAGGTGGTGGCCCCACGACTTCCACAGTTCGCAGATGACCCTGGTGAATATGGCGGATTATACAAAAACAAAAAACACAGCGGTTACCATTTTCCCAGAAATTTTAACTTGGCAGGCGCAATGCAACCAGTACATCAATGCGCCGCGCTCTAGCCACTCTCATCAGTGAAACATGGAGTATGGGTATTCATGGATATTCAGCAAATGTCACTATGGAAAAAGTTTTGTGGGGATGTACACATTCATTTCCCGAAAGTGGTGTACATTGCACCTCATTCCATGTCATGCGGTTGGCTAGATCTTAGTTTGGAGAGCAAAGAGGCAGTGGACAAAGCTGCTATGGTGCACATTGTGGTAGACCTCCTCGATGGCAATGGGTCATCGAAACTAAGCGCACCAGATGGAAAAATCTTTCCAAATTTTTCTTACTTTTGACTTTCTGCCCACTGCAGTCAAACGCACCATACTAGAGCAACACCTGAAGGCCAGTCTCGCCATATATGGCGAAATACAATCCTTTGAAATGCAACGCTTTACGCTGATGCCACACCTGTGCACTGGCAAACCTATTGCAGTCCTGACCCCAACCAAGGGGATAGCGCAGGATATAAAACAAAGCCCGCACACCACTTTTGTCAATATTGAGGGGCATACCACCCACTCTTTCTGGGTCACTGTGGACAGTGCACCTCCCAATTGCACCCATTGTGATGCGTTCAGCCACAAGGCACACACCTGCCCCTCCAAGGAGGGCATCACATTCCAAGAACATCCCTTGGTGGCCATGAACAATGGGGAGACCCACTATGAACCAGCTGCTGATACAAAGGACGCCTTCCCATGGGGAGCACAAGGTTGCTACTTAATCATGCACCCTATATCCCCACAAGAGCGAAAGAAGGCCAAACAGGCCTGCAAGGTGGCAGTCAAAGAGGCGGCCAAGGTCGCCTCCAAACGCCCGCCCTTCCAATGCCAGGAGGACATTGAGACTTTTGCAGCGGAAGCAGCTTGGGAATCTCTTGTCTAATCAGATTGGGATGCTTAAGCTGATTGGGCCACCCAAAATGAAGTTCTGATAGGTGAGTCAACTTCACCCAGCCTATGCACCCAGCCTCGATTGGAACTGATTCAGTCTCAAACCTCCCTGCCAAAAATTCTAAATTAAGCATTGGTGCACCAAAAATGAGCGCACTGCAAAAATCTCATTCTACAGCGGGGAAACAAAAAGTGTGACAAAAGCCAATGCAAACCCAACTGCTAAAGTTACCCATTCTTCTGACAACATTGCTGTAAACACCCGAGGTGCTGAAAAGAGCTGTGAAGACCAAAAGATGACTGAAGGACTTGGGTGCCCTTCCCCTCACACCTAAGGTGAGATGGGGGGAGCCTTTACTTTAAGGACGTTGAACATCACTGGACTTAAGGCCTCGCTGTCCCAGGCTAGGAAACTGAGTTTTTTACAAAGTATTTTCCTGTGGACATCCTGGCCATCCAGGAGTCCCACTGTCCACGAGGTTCTGAGGAAGCTTGGAAAACAATGCTCCTCCCCTCCCTGTCCTTCTGGTATGAGCACTGTGGGGTGCTTATTCAAAAAAACAATTTTTCAAATTTTCATCATCTAAATCCTTCATTAATGACTGAGTCCTCATTTTCAAATTTTTGTGGGCCGATGTGGTGCACACTATCATCAACATTTACACCCCACCTGTGCATGAGAACATTGGGAATTTTTCTCATCAGTCAAATCCCTTCTGTTATCCCCTGACTCTTTTGTAGTTGGTGATATGAACTGTTGGTTGAACCTGTCCACCGACCACTGGCCTTCCTCATCTTCCACACCACAGGGTCATGTAGAACTATGTGTCTTCAAGGCCACCCTAGGATTGTTTGATGCACTGTCTATCATGCTCCACTGATCAAAAACATGTTGCGCTCACATTTCCACAACGGCCAGTTAAGGTCCATGTCCTGCATCAACCTTATCCTCGCGCCATTGAATTTCTGTACCCAAAATTTCCAATTTCACATGGCAAAAATCGATTTCTCTGATCACAGGCTGCTTTTGATAACCTTCCACCTGCCTGACCCAGTTGCTCAGGCTCCAAGATGGTACAAACTTTGCCTGGCCGAACTTGCATCGCCAAGATTTTCCACATTAATGGAATCTGCAACCTTAGCATAGGAGTTTATCGCACTGTTTTGTGCTGATCTAATTTCCTTTTGGTCTGCCTTCAAAGTGGACACAATCTGCTAGGCTCGCCACCTCTCCTCTTGACACTCACGCTCTACCTCGGCAATCACCTCGCGCGCTCTGGTGGAGCTGGCCCACCTGGAGTCCAACGTTCCAGCCACGGGCTACAGCCCTGCTTGGGGTCTCATATGGGCAGAAGTGGCCGCCCACCTCAACGCGCTTGAGCGGCAACACAAACATTGGGTTTTTTATTCAGTAAAACCTAAACACATCACAGCGGGCAACACATGCTCCACTTACTTTTTTCAAAAATTGTTCGCACCACGCCAGTCCATGGCCTGCACACAGGTGCGCAGACCAAACAACTCCATAGCGGAAATGCCAGCCAATATGGCAATTGAGATACACAACTATTATTCCAAATTGTACTGATCTGACCTAATTCCGCCGGCTGATTTGGCGAATTTTTTTATAGTACAAACATCTGCATCATTTCCCAATTCCCAGAGTTAATGAATTTGATTTATCCGGAAGAACTCTAGTTCACCGTTCATGGTGCACCAAGTTGGAAATTCCCTAGCCCTGATGGCATTCCTTATGAGTTCTATAAATAGTACTTTTATTATTTATCCCCACTGTTGCTTGCCTCTCTTAACCAGAGCCTGCTGGAAACGCGCCTCCTACCAGGAGGGAGTGAGGCCTACACCATTACACTCTTCAAAAAAGGGGATAAGCTAGACCTGGCCAACTGGCGCCCCATTTCTCTAACAAACACTGACACAACACTTTTGGCTAAAATCATGGCTAACTGTCTAGGGATTGTTGCCTCTACTACCATCTCCACAGAACAATTTGGTTTCATACCCAGAAGATCGATTTGAGAACGTGCACACTGTAGCCAACGCCTGTCAGTCCATGGCCTCTGGTGCACTTGTATTTTTAGACCAACAGAAGGCCTATGATAGAGTAAACTGGTAATACCTCAGGGCCTGCCTCCACCTATTCCGCCTACCCCCTCGTATCATCAGCTGCGTGATGCTGCTGACAGAATCTGTTACAATGGCAGTGCGTAGCCCTGGCTTTCTCACGGATGTTGTCCGCCCTCAAAGGGGCCTACGTCAAGGGGACCCCTTAGCCCACTCCTATATAACTTCTGCCTTGACCTCTTCTTCAGAATGTAAATTCCCGCCTTCATAGGGTCCATGTGCAAGGCCAAGCCCCAGTCAAGATGTTTGCATTTGCTGATAATTGTGTGGTCGGGGTGTCTAACAATCATGATGCACGCGCGCTTGAAGCTCTCATCCAGGTCTACTCCCATGTAAGTAATGCTGCACTAAATGCCTCCAAAACCGAAATCATCCTCCTTAGTCAGTATTGAACCTGTTGGGCCTCAGAGCCCTGTCTCCAGCCCATCCCACCTTCCTAGCACACGCGTCTGCTTACCCTGCCCAACTCACACCGCCCCACTTGTGCTCCCCTTTGTGCCGCGCCCTACCATTGGGCTGGTCCGCCATCTGGTGGTATGGTTGGAGGCTGGCGGGTATGCCTCAAAAGTGATGGAAAGTCATATTCTGGACAACGTGACGAAGCACATTGCCTCCCTCAGAGCCCACCCTACTTCCCTTACTGGCAGGGTTGTACTAGCCAACTCTATGCTCCTCTCCAAAGTTTGGTTTATGGCCCATGCCATCGGCTACTCCCTGGTTTCTTCAAAACACTGAATGCCCTTCTGTAAGGGTGGCTTTGGTCAGGCCGCCCACCGTTAGTGTGACTTGAGGTCATGTTTGGGCCTCGCCATAGTGGTGGCATGCGCTTGCTCGACTTTGCAGCCCATGCTGCAAAGATCCTGGGCACCTGGATCACAGCTGTTACCATCCCTACTCCTCCGATCAACATTGGTCCTGTGCAGCCCAGACCAAATTCTCCCGCGCCCTGGGTCTTACCAATCCATCATACCCTCAAACTAGGAATGAAGTACCTGGCTTCCCACCCTTCAGCTGCAGGTCCCCATGGAACTGCACCCCATTTCAAATGGACCCTCCTCTCCATGCAGAGCGCTGAGTGGTGAATTCATATTTGTGGACATACTGCTCAGAGAGGGCGCCTCTCTCCTCAGTTCACACAGGAGGTACACGGGCTTCCCATTCTGGATGAATTGATACCCACATGGCCCATGTCCTATCCAGGGTGGACTACATGGATATGATGGACATCCCTTATTCCCTTGAAACCCAGAGGACAATTTGGAAATACGCCCACCACCCTCTTCTGCTGCCCCATATCCGTTCCCATGTGTGGCGCTGCTTGAGGCAGGTGTACTGTACTGATAAGCGCTCTAACACTTTACACTCATCCTGTGTCGTGTGAGGCCAGTATGGAATGCTTTTTCACCGCCTGGAGAAGTGCCCTCCCTTAAAATGATATGGCGTGAGGTGGAACATCTGCTTTGCCAAGATCAAGCACATCCCTCTAGTTTGTCTAGGGATATGTTTGCTTTATCTATGGTCTTCCCTCTTCCACCCTCCCTCTGCGCTTTGGTGGTAGCAATCGCCATGTGGACTATACACACGATTGTCTTGGATGCCATTGCAGGCTCCATCGCCACCCTCCCAGAAGCTGTCCACCAGTTTCAGTCCCCATTAGTGGACCACTTTCAAGCGTGGATGTTTGGATACCTCCCACTGCGTCACTATCAGTTGGTCTCCTCCTGGTTCTTGGTTTGGTTCATCAACTCTGACCCCTTCCCCCACACATGCTCAATAATGATTATGGCCCCTTTACACGTTCTCCCTCCTCCCAGTAGTGGCGTTCCCGCTGGTAACAGGAGATAGCATTTGCTTCTCTGGGGTGCCCCCCTGTTACTATGTTTTGTTTTCTTTATGTCTTATCAGAAGTGTCCATCCCCTAGTCGGCCTTCTACACAATAAATTTAATCTATTAAGATCCTCTGGAAGAGAAAGAAGTTCCTATTTGTCAGTATAATTAGCATCATGTGGAGCATTCCAAATCTAGCGTTGGACCATCTATTAACCTTATTTTTATAAACAGTTAGGGATAGTAGTCTATATACAATTTTTTAATTATACATCTATATTTGTATTCATTTATGTGGATAGTGAACATAATAAAAAGTCCTGCGCAGTTAATCTCAGTGGACTAATATCAGAGGAACCTCAGATCTTATCAACATCTCACTTTACTTTATATTTTACTGTCTAAACTGCCTTTTTTAATTAAATTTTTAGATTTTTTTCTAGTTTTTTTAATATTATTTTCTATCTGATGAAAAGCGGTATGCCATCGTTTTTATGAACTATTTACTTATGATTAAAGTTTTGTGTTTTTTGGTATTTATCTATCTGATTTAAAATAATACACAAAAACAGATATAGAAGTTCTACCGTAGAGTCAATATATTCATATAATATAATTTTGTTCATAATAAATTTTTTATAATAATTTTTTATAATAAATATATCACTTTAAATATTATATTAAAATTTTAATAATTCTAATCTATGTCTAAAAAGGGGGATAAAAGCAGTTTAAAAATTGAAAATGTCTGAAGTAGGGTTAGAAAGAGATGTTTACACCATAATAACTAACCATAATCTCACTCTTCTTTGTATACTTTGATTTTGCCTTCTAAAATGGTGCTGAACCTCCTTTTGTCATGCCTAATTTTGTACCATGTGTACATGAGTACTTTAATGCTTTTTGGACTTCACAGGCTCAGCCATGATTTACATTTTTCTTAGGCCTGATATTGAGATAAGGAAATACTAAAGCAATTGTCTGATAGATCTAATTTTTTTGATATGATTATGTAAATTGGAAGCTCAAAGGAATGCACAGACTCAATCACACCCTTATGTTCCTCTAGGCTATATAGTGAGATGGTTAATGGATATGTTACTGTATCTAATATTCAATCATATATATACCAAGCTGCTCAATCAGCAATACCAACCTAATTTCAAATAAATCTCTTCAAAAAAGTTCCTTGTATACTCAATTCCACTTTGTTCGCTCACTTCTTTAAGTACTTTATCCTTTTGCAATCTAGCTTTATGTCTATCAGCTCAAGAATATATCATTATTGTATTAGCACCAATTATTTTAACCTTTACAAAAACCAGCTTTAACTTCTAAGCTAATACTAAGCCCTCAGTCTTTGCATTAATATAGACCATCAATTATAAATTTCTTAAAAAAAGAAAAAGCTTCACTTTTTATATGCACATATTGCTTAAATAATTTAAAAAAATTATCAATTTAAATATCAAGGAAATGGTACACAAATATAAATAATTTGGTTATATGTTGTTTATATTAAAAAGCAAGTGTATAATATCCCAACAGGTATCAGGCACAATAACTAAAGAAAAACTAAAGTTTGATATTACTTAGTAAATAAGGGTATGAGTTATATAGTTTATCCTCATGTGGCCTTATGTAACCTGGCTGACTGGGTTTCAATTAATCTAGGTCGCATGATCAGTAGCGGGAAAAATGCCATGTAGTGCCATTGACATGTGAAAATAATTAGTTTGTAATGCACGCTGGTACATTGTTTTTAATTTTTGCTGTTAAATTGAATGCATCAATCCTGAACCAGTTCCCCATACCCTCAATTTTTAAGCAGTTATATTATTTATAAGTGCTGTCAGAAGTCAACAGACTTCTTATTTATACCAATAAATGTGAATGCTTTTAAATTGTATTTTAATTCATATGTTCCTGACTCAAGTGCCTATCTAGTTTATGATTCACAATTTGTTCCTTTTTAGATACATGATGATCTATCATATTAGGGTCATCTTCATCAACCAATAACTTTTCTACCTGAATATGCTCAGCTATATCTATATAACACTCAATAGGCACATGAAAAAATATGAGGAAGAATATAAGTTAAAAATATTTTTGCATGTTATGAAAATATTAATCATGAAGTCCATTTATATAAAAAATTTTACTATTTTCATCCAGAGATTACAAATGAACTAGCGTCTCAGCAGTCTGCGTTTCTCATTTGTCTTAAGCCAAATATAAAAGTAAATGAAACTAGTAACTATTGGCGGGTACACAACCCTCATCAAATTAATTAAGTTGCCATGCTCTTTCCTTGAGCTCCTGTAGACTGCATTGTTGATGTATATATAAGTTAGGATGTTGTTTCCCTTAGCCATAATAAACCCTTAGGTTTATAGATTTTACTCAAGCTGTTTATGCTCTGTCATCATTTACTTTAATTTGCTTAAGGCTCCAAAGGGTTTTATTGGCTAACAAAGTTTGCTTAAAATGGGATCATTCATAAAAAAGAGTTTTTAGATCATGAATATACCATTATCATAATTTTCAACTTTCTCAAATGAAATATTAATTTTACTTTAAGCCCATTATCTGTTTCAACATCTTTTTGTAATTGTTATGCTTCATCTAAATTAAAGTCATCTTTGGTAGTTAGATAATAATCAGTCTCTCTTTTGCACTTTAGATATATAATGGGCTATAAGGCATTATGGTATGTAAGGATGCTTATTGTGATGCTCAAAAATGTTGGGCAACGTTATCTATTACCTCAGGCCTTGTTAGTTATGATGGTATTAAATGAGCTTGTTCAGGATGTAATGGCTATAGTAGACTACCTGGGCAAAGCATATATCTTTATCAATTTAAAAGACGACCCTGTTTAAATAAAATTAAAATTTAATTATCAAGCTTCAAAGGACCATACATATATAGTCACAAGTTTTTTGTCTAAAGATTAAAAAGTTTATTTAGGTAATTAGGGTGGAAGTCTTAGAAACTAAAAATGTCATGCAGCAGTAATTAAGTACAAATAGTGTGAGTTGCTTCAATATCATTTTATTGTCTGGTAAAAAGCTTAGAAAGCTTTTAACTTTAACTAATAATATTTTTATGCTAGGGGGAGGATACCCCAGTGATAGAATAGGAACCTCTACTGCTGCCTCCCCAAGTTCAATCCTAGTTGTAAACTTTGGGTAGGGGACGATTATGACTGTGTTGGCATTGCGCACCAATGCCCCAAACTGAGATAGCAAATAGCAAAGGCGGTCCATGGAGTTCCTGGCCTATCATACGCCATGCATGGAGGTTTTCAGGGTTTTATCCTCCTTTCCCTTTTTCTTCACTTCCCCTCATCAGTGTGGTATCATTTCCAGCTCAGCCCACCTCGAATAAAATTTAAAAATATTGTTATGCTTATCTGGTCATATCGCCAGACTTTAACTGTGGTAGTTCTACTTAGAACTTAATTATATTGTATTCAATGTATGATTCATGGTCCTTATAGATTAAAATAAAGTTTTCACTACATAGAGTCTATTGTCAGGATACATTAATAAAGATATGGGTATCCAAAATCCTTTTAAAATGGGGCATCAGTAAATGCTGATGAATACTAACTTTCTCCATCCTTCTTATAAAGCTTCTTTGTGTCTTCATATGAATTTAGTGGGCGCCAGATTGATAAATCTTAGTTGAGAATTAGTCTGCATACATGACATTGAACTATAAGGCACATATTAATGTTGAACTAGGTGTTTTTATAAGCGCTACAAAATATCTTTTAAAAATTATATAAATGTGAAGATATAACAACCTATATTTTGGAAATTGTCATGATTCTGATATGACTGGACAATAAGCGCTATGTCATTATGGCGGAATAGATAGGATCATCTGAGTTTAATATTAGTTATGATTATGTGAGCGCCTTGAGATGAGTTGATTTTGGTTTGTTGGGAAATTGCTTCAAATTAGGCGATCATGAAATTAACTAATGAATAGTAATAGAACCAATGTGATATGGAAAATTAAATTACTAAGACATGAAAGTGGTATCATCTGAAGTCACTACAATTTAGGTGAGACAAGATGATTAAGAGGGAGTTAGTTCTTAATAGTTTAGAGTAAGCAGAACAGCAAAGATCCACTGTATTTATTATATTAAAATAAAATAATGTTTGGCGGGAGCAAGTGCTCCATATTTATTAAGTAGTTTATTCTGTTGTTTTGCAGACAATGAGAATCATATCGTTGGTTCTGTTACTCAGTGGGCTGAACCCTGTGCAGAAATCTTACAGCATATCTTAACAGTTCCATCAATTTCATAACAGTGGTGCTCACTATAGGGGTCCCATTGATCAAAACAATACCAATAACATTTCTCAGTCACTGGCCATGTCATATCAGGCTTGCTCTGGCAAGTAGTCTTTCCAAGACGCTGCAAAGCTAGATATGAAGAACCCAAAGCTTGCCAAGGACGATGTGCTCCAGTGGGAGAAAGAGTTTTCAGCAAATGTTTGTATCGATAATCTTAATCCATTTGATCACAATGGGAACATCCATAGGTTTTTTAAGTGATTTGACTTTGCAGTAGAAGGAGCTTCAGATCAGCATAAAGCCAAAATTTAATATCAACCTTAGATTTCACAAGCGCTGATCAAGTTACTTGCTATCTTCATACCAGTTCACTACCTATCAAAAAGTGAAAGACACTGTGTTGTGATTATTTTTTGAACTCTGAAAATGGCGCCGCAGAATTCTGAGTTCCTAACCGTTGGGTTTCAGTATAATGAGACCCTCACCGCATTTGCTTAGCTTAATGGTGGAAGCCCATAGCTAATTGGAGGATGGACTTTAATCAAATCTGTTGTATGCATAGCGTTGACCTCCACTGTGAAACCATACTGTGAGATTTTCAATACCATAGCTTCATATTTAGAAGTTAATAAAACTTTTCTCAAACTCATTCAGATATTATGCCATTTGTCCACTACCTTCCTTCCACCAAATATAGAGCGGAACCCTATCTCCTCCGCTGCTGGACTTTCTCATTCAGGGGAGACATTTCTCCCAGTTCAGCGTCTGTTTAGTGACCCCCAGCCTTATTATCACTACACGCCTCATTTCCAACTGAGTTGCCATCAGCAGTTCAACTATTGGGAAGGGTTGTTTACACCGCTTGACCTCAGCCTAACTTTTAAGGTGGCCCATTTTAAAACAATCATGGATAAAGATCTTAAGGGATGATACCCAGTGGTAGAATGTGACCCTCTGCCACTGCCTCCCCAAGTTAGATCCCAGTAATGAACTTTGGGTAGGGGACGATTATGAATGTGTTGGTGTTGCGCACTAATGCCCAAAACTGAGATAGCGAATAGCAAAGGTGGTCCATGGAGTTCTTGCCAATCATATAACATACAAAGAGGTTATCTGAGTTTTATCCTCCTTTCCCATTTTCTTCACTTCCCCTCATCAGTATGGTATCATTTCCAAAACGGCCCACCTCAAATAAAATTTAATGGATACAGATATTACAGGGTAAATTGTTTCTTGTGTGGTCGCTCTTGGCACTTGGCCATAAGTTTTCTTAATTTTCAGGTTCATTCCCTACCGCAGGAACAGTACAATCAGGGAAAAGTCAAAGCAGAGTAGAGATGGGACTCTCTACTTCCGCCTTTTAACTCAAATGCCCATCTGAACCTACTTCAGTACATCCAGTGGAAGTTCCCCAGTATGATGACGCCTTTTTATACAGCATCTGGTTGGGGGATAAATTGTTGACATGAGCGCAACTCATGGACACGGTTGAAGCAGGCTCCCAAGAGCAACCAAAACCTTATGCCTGTCAAATTTTTGATCGACTTTCTAATGATGAACTAGATCCATTTGCTGATCCGCTTCTCTTAAGAGGGGTGAAAACGGTCCTCTCTGTGAATTCTATTGTTAAAGAATACCATAAAGTTAAAAGGTATTATGAGCTTCCTTGGAAATAGAGATCCGTTAAATGTTCATGCGTTAAACAATCATAATGCATCTTATTCTGAGTGTACTTACTGTGACACTGTCATAGCAAATACCCAAGTTCATTCACTAATCAATATGGGTGCCCAATCAACATAGCGTCCACAAAACTGGTGGCAAAGCTGGCATTAAAGCCTGACGTGGAGCATCATATAGTGTAAGGGACTGCATGCTTGGAAAGCATGGTCCCTGTTGGACATTTGCCCTCACAGCTGAATAAGAAGAATGTTGTATGTCGAGCTCATCCAAAAAAGGGAAATGTCAGCCATTTGCAATTAACCAAGAGTAAATCCCACAATAATAAAATTAATGCTAGTGGAAAATTTAGTCAAAAGTCCCTGGCTGACTCTCGGTGGAACCCCAAAAATTGGGGTAACATGAGTTCAAAACCTCTATGGGCACTGAATGTAAAATTCCCCCAGTCAGATTACTCCAACCTCACCATGGACTTTGGGGCTGCCATTGGAATGCACTCCCTGACCCCAACGAAGTCCTCCAATGCACCTGCGCGGGGACTCCCCTTTTATAGGCTTGGCGGGGGTCCCCCAAGGTGCAAGGAATTTATCAGGTGGTGATTAGCTCAAGTTCATTATTTGTTACCTCATGGGTACGTTCTGCCCAATTACAATTCCTCTTCATTCACTCCGCTGCCCTGAAGCGAGTTCCTGAGTTGTGATATGCTATTCCTGCATATTACCTAAAATGGAAAGAATTGCAGCTATTCCAAACTTATCCCCAAATTTATCTGACCCATCAAAAATAGTATAAATACTAATAGCTGAAAATTGGAAAGGACACTTCTCAATTTGAACCCCCACACTCATATTAAAATTATAAGACAAAATCTTTATTTTATTTATTTTTATTTTTTAAATCCTTTGTGGGATCCAGTGGCTAGCACCAAGAAAGCATACCCGAGCTGTATTCCTACAGTCTCTGAAGGAATGTACATCACACTTTCTTTGCAGTTTAGGTCAATTGTCATTGTAGCCCCAGTCATAGTGCTACCAAACAATAACTATGACCTATTAATCAGAACTGCTTTTATGCGCCACTTTGGGGTTGTTGTTGATAAGACCGCAGAGACATTTGAGATTCTGGGGCAGCGGATCCCAATCTAATTCACTTCCAGTGGAATGCCAAATGATTCAGTGCACATGAGTCACATATACCTTGCATATGGTGATGGAGTGGTTTTGGTTTCCCTTTTATTGATTAAAGAGCAAGACCTGAACCTTCCACATCAAATTTATGAGTATCAAAGGCTACCACTTAGAGCTGCGGGACTTATATATATTCCCTCTGGACACCAAGTAATCATAAACACTGAGTTAGAGGTGGAAGTGCCTGCTGGTCTATATGAGGAAGGCCATTGGGCTCTACCAGCAATCATGTCTTGAGCCCCATGTGGCCCCAGGAATTATACTTATGGGACATGGGGAGATCAAGTTCTTGGTAGCAAAAATTCAGGATAAACCAATGCAAATCCGCTGACACCAAATAGTGGCGTAATTACATTTCATCCCAATTAAAGAAGTCCTCCAGGTTCATGAGTTCAGTTCATTGGATGAAAATGGTCTGCCCATCAAAATAAATCCTGGTGGAATGGCTGTTGTACCATGTGAGAATTTAATGGGGTTAACGGAAGACCAGAGAGATCAAGTAGAAGCCTTATATAATAAAAATACAAAGATATCTTTGTTGTTGATGATCATAATCTAGGGTGCATGAGGGGAGTGATCTACCAATTGGACACTGGGGATCTTCCCCCCATAAGATCTCGTCCAATCTACCAATTAGAACAGCAGAGGAAGTTGTCACAGCAGAAATTGATAAACTGCTAGAGTAAAGTATGATTGAACCATTAAAGAACCCATGGGCTTCCCCCAGTCCTAATTGTTAAAAAGTAGGATGGTACCAACCAGGTAGTATAGGCTACCACAAGCTCAACAGCATTACAAAAAAAGATTCATACCCCTTGCCACAAATCAATGATGCTTTAGACCAGTTGGGAGGAGAGCATTTCTTCTCTTCAATGTACTTGATATCTGGCTACTGGCAGATTAAGTTACCTGTGGCGGAACAAAAAAAATGCGCTATTGTCATGTCAAAAGGGCTTTTCTAACTAACACATATGCCACAAGGGCTGTGTAATGCCCCAGCTACATTATAACAGGCGATGGCCACTATCCTTGTCAATTTAAAGCTGTCCTGCATTCTTGAATACCTTGACGTCATCAACGTTTTTTCCAGCACGTTTTCTGAGCATCTTATCCATTTAAAAGATGTATTCCGCCAGTTGGATCAGGCCAGCATCAAGATAAAACCCTAGAAATGCCACTTTTCCAAGGATCAGCTAGAGTACCTCGGGTTTGTAGTTGATGCAACAGGGCTGTGGCCCCAACCAGCTAAGGTGGAGGCCATTTGGAAGATGAATACCCCAATTAGTAAGTGAGATATACAAATATTTTTAGGTATGTTGGCTACTATCGCCGCTTCATACTAAACTTTAGTTGTACTTGGAGTCCGCTGTTTGAGTTATTAAAGAAACGCCACATTTGAATGAACGGAATATTGTCAACCATCCTTTGATACACTTCATACAGCGCTGATCAATGCGCCAGTGTTATGATACCCAAATTTTGATAAGAAATTTATTTCACAGATGAATCATCTCTTTCTGCTGTGGGGGCAGTTCTGTCCCAAAAAGATGATGAAGGGGAGGAGCACCCAGTGGCATACTGCAGCCAAAGCCTGAAAAGCCATGAACGTAATTATACTGTGACTGAGCTAGAGTGCTTAGCAGTGATTTATGCATACAAGCAATTTAGGGTATATTTACATGGTGTAAAGTTTAAAGCTAAAATGGATCATGCCTCGCTACGCTGGTTGCAGACCCTTAAGTAGCCTGAGGGCCGTCTAGCCCAATGAGCCCTTAAACTACAGGCTTATAATTTCAAGATCCTTCACTGACCAGGAGCCAAACACCAGAATGCTGCTTGTTTGTTGAGGCCACCTTATATATCATATACAGCAGATCTGAGCAGTATTATATATGACAAGATGCTCTGCGGAAAGTACAATGATGAGCCGCCACAAGTCATCAAGGCATTGAATAAAATGCGAGTCAATACTTTACCAGCGGGATAATGAGTTGTACAAGAGATTTAGCGTTTCTACATTCAACTTTCTGCGATCTTCAGTGTGGCCTGACATTATCATAAGCGCACATAAGGCAGTTGGGCATGGTAGTGTGCACAAGACTTTAGAATTATTGCGGCCTCAGTCCCCCCTTGGGTTGGGATTACTGGGAAAGCATGAATTCCAATGTGCTTGATACTATCTCCTCCTGTCATCAGTGCCTAGTGAAGAAGCCATTATGCCGGAAGACCTCATACCAGTGAGTGAAGCTGCACTTTGCTTGGCATACAGTTTCCCTAAATGTTGTCAGCCCTCTGCCAATGGGAGCTAACTCTGGTACAAGTATATCCTGGTGGCAATTGACCATTTGACCAGGTGGGTTGAGGCACGGCCCATTTGGGTGCTAGGGACAGTTACTGTGGCTTAAGTTTATAATGGAATGCATCAATCATTGTCACTGCTGTCTGCAGTTCATCATTACCAATAATGGCATTAATTTTACCTCTCACATACTTCCCAAGCTCAACGAAATGATGGCCATCCGCAGGGTTCTAACAACCCCATATCACCTCAAGTCCAATGGAATGGTTGAAAGGGTTAATGGGACCCTGGTGAGCATACTATGGAAGTTGGTTAAAGATAGGCCCTCCAATTGGAGTATCCTCCTTTCTACCGCGGTGTTTGCCTAAAACATTAGCTACCATTCTGCCATGGGGAAAAGCCTATTCCAATTGCTTTATGGACAGCACCCCGCTCTTCCTGTTCTTCTATATTCCTGTGTAGAGGACACCAGCGGAATGGATCTGCAACGCTTATTGGCACCTTAAAAAATATGCTGATTAAATTACAAACTGAAGCATAATTGTTCATCTTAACTAATAAAATCAAAAAACCAGGCTGCTGATTAGGTACAGCGAAGTGGCCTAACACAGTTTAAAGATGAAGACATTGTCCTGTTCCATGATCAACATGGGTTCAGGCAGAAACACAAGTTGTCCAGTATCTGGATTGGGCCATTTGAAGTTAATGTGAAGACATGTATTGATGCATATACCATTAAGGACCCCGCTAGTGGTCAGATCATCAACTGAGTGCATGCAAAGTTCCTCTGGGCATATAAGCAATAGGAGCCTTTCATCCAGTCAAAGGTGGGGGCAAATGTCATGATTCTGATATGACTGGACAAAAAAGCTCTAAGTTGTTATGGCAGAATGGATAGGATCTTCCAACTTTAAAATGAGTAATGATTATGTGAGCGCATCAAGATGAGATATTGGGTTGTTGGGAAATCGCTTCAAATAAGGCAATCATGAAATTAACAAATGAAGAGTTCCAGAACCAATAAAATACAGACAATTGAATTTACTAAGACACAGAAGCGGTATCAACTAAAGTTGCTATAATATAGGCGAGACAAGATGATTAAAGGGGTTGGTTGTTAATAGTTTAGATTAAGTGGATCAGCAAAGATCTGCTGCATTTATTATATTAAAATAAAAAAAAATTTGTGGCGGGGAGTAAGTGCTCCATATTTATTAAATTGTTTATTCTTTCGTTTTGCAGACAACAATCACAATATCATTGGTTCTGTTTGCTCAGTGGGCTAACCTGTGCAAAAACCCTTACAGCGTATCTTGATAAGTCCGCCAATTTAATAACAGATGTGACAATTCAATATAGTTGTACAAAATAACCTTGAAGCTGCCCATAATGTAATTTGTCAATATATATACGCTTGATATATTCTCCTCTTAAGGCTATATGTTAATAGTTGAAGTTTTCTCATTATTTTTTAAACTTCAATTTAGCTTCCTCAGGCTCATCTGGAGGATTAAGTGGGGATAACTATCAATAAATATAAGGTATATATAATTTAGTTAAAGACTTCAAGGATCTTAAATAACAGCATGGATAATCATACCCATGAATATAGTGATAAGCTGTATATTAATTATTTAATGTTATCCCAATATTTTGTATGCAAATTAGACATCGTTTCTGGACCCCAGTAAAACTAGTAGTGCAAATGGAAGAATATTCTTTTGCATTCTTACTCAGTTTTAAGAACTATTCTTAGAACTTTTTTAATTGTACAAATTAGTTGTAGAAGTGTAAAGAGTTGCGCACTACTGTTATAGATTTTGCTACTATAGTTCACAAAACAAATTGTGAAGAATAGTAAGATTTAATCTTCTTTAAATTATAAGTATTGAGGTTGATACATTGATGAGGGTTAAAAAGTCCCATCATGGTCCTCAGCAACATCATTTGTATGTTACAGCTAACCACCTGTAATGTTACATATACTCCTGAATTATGGAATCCTAAACATCATGAAGTATGAGATAATATTCTTCAATGCATCAAATTATAAAAATCCCAGATAAGTTTCAAGATCCACATTTGTCTATGGTTTATATCTGATTTTATGGGAGCCATTTCACTTTGAAAGGACCTTATCTCAAATTAAAATTCCATGCTGTCATTATAATTAGATTGAAATATGGCAGCAGTTCCAGTTGTGCTACCTAAAGTATAGATACTAGTTTATCATAAGTCTCTATGATAAGCAATCCAAAATCTTTCATCAAGGCTTGAATTTATCTTGAAAGCAAGCCTACATCAGTAAAAGATCACCTTATAATATTACAAAAGTGCTACATTTAAAGTAATTCAGTTAAATCATGGAAAAAGTAGAGAATTTAAGTATAATGTGCATCAGATTAAATTAATTCACAACATGATCATTTTTTTCTGAAGAGGCTGGATGTACCGTTGAACAGTTCTTTATAAAAATCTGGCAGCTTACTACAAAAATGGGAGGTACTGTACTTTATGTTCTCAAAATAGGAATCAAGATACTCCTCATCCTAATGGAAACACAGCACATTTTACCTTTTAATTTCACAAACCTTACCAGATGAGTCTATTTGCAATATGACATCTCAATCTTATCCTGCTTCTCAAATTAGTTAAACTATTAAGGAACTGGGATGAGGCATCAAATCAGCATAGCAAGTACTTAAGGCAAATATAAGCTCAAACGATGATATCTGCAGTTATACTTCAAATTTTTGTGGCTTCCTATAGTTTTGGATGGTGATTATCAGAGGATTTTAAATGTTATTCCACTTTGGGTTATGGTCAAATTTTAGATGCGGATTAGAAACTTTCCTTTTTGCCTGAGAATAAAACACTTTTATTATTGAAAAATACGTCTGACAGACCAATTTGAAAGTAGAGAATATAGTGCTTGGTTACAGTCCTTTAAACTTTTCTCTCTCGTTGCAAACACTTTTGCAATAAATCTAACTAAGTCTAGGTAAAGTTTGATAATCTCACCGAGGAGATTAGTTGGCGCCCAATGTTAGGGAGCAGTTGGGCGAGTAAAATTAAGGGCACAAGTGTTGGACCCGCATCAACCAAATTTTTAAACGCCCAAGTGAATCCAGAGGTATAGATAAAATTATTAGAAAAAACTTGTAGTTACCATTTCTATGGAAATTCTGGCTTGGCAAGCGCGCTGCAACCAGTCCACCATTATGCTGAACTCCCAACCACTATTGTTAATGAAACATGAGGTATGTGTTTTCCTTAATATCAGCAAACGGCGGTCTGGGAGATGTTTTATGGATATGTACACACACATTTCCCAACTGTGGTGTATGTCACACCCCACTCCATGCCATTCAGTTGGATGGATCTTGGCTTTGAAACAAAGGAAGTGGCGGATGAAGCTGCAAAAGTATGAGTAGTTGTAGACCTCCCAGATGGTCAACAGGTAGTTGAAATGAAGTGCACCCATTGGACCAAATTGAATTAAATTTTCATGACTTTTGACTTCCTACCCACAACAGTCAAGCATACCATGCTCATGCACCACCTGAAGACTGGGCCCACCATATATGGAGAAATAAATCCTTTAAAATGCACGCTTTACTCTGATGCCAAACCTGTGCACAGGAAAAGTGATTGCTGTTCTCACACCCATCCACGAGGATTGTGGCAGATTTGACCCAAATCCCTCATCTCACTTATGTTCAATTTGATGGGCAAGACACCCATCCGTTCAGGGTACCGTGGATAGTGCGCCTCCCATCTGTACTTTCTGTTGCGCTTTTGGCCACAAGGCCCACACCTGCCCTATCAAGAAGGGAATTTCTTAAGAAATTGTCTCAAAATCAATGGGCGGTGAAGAAGCCCACTATGAACTGACTCAAGACACCAAAGCAGCCTTCCCATGGGGAGCACAAGGCTGCTAAATTCTAGTAAAACCAGTGTCCCCACAAGAGCGAAGAAGGAATTAGGTTCACAAGGCGGCGGTCAAGGAGGTGGCTAAGACCGCGTCCGTCATCCCAACTTGTCAACTCCAGGAGGACATTGAGACTTTTGCAGCAGAAGTGGCTCGTGTCTCTCAACCAATCAGATTAAGATGCCTAAGCTGACTGGGCCACCCAAGCTGAACTCCTAAAGGACAATTTGGTTTCAACCGACCAATGCACCCAAGCATCAGTTGGGACTGAGTCACTCACAAGCAATCCTGCCAAAATTCCACCTCCAAGCGATGGTGCACCACAAATGCTTACACCACAAAAAGCTTGGCCCACAGTGGGGAAAAAAGCGAAGGCAAAAGCCAATGTGAACCCCTTGCTAAAAATAACCATTCTGTCAATTACTCTGTAGAAAAAATACGCGTGGTTCCAGGAAGCGCCATGATGAAAAAGAGAAGGCTGAGGGGCTTGGGTGCCCTTCCCTTCACACCTAAGGTGTGATGGGGGAGCCTTTTTAGGGACGTTGAACTTTGCTGGACTCAAGTCCTCGCCATCCCAGGATAGGAAATTGAGTTTTTTACAAAATAATTTACCCATGGACATCCTGGCCATTCAGGAAACTCACTGTCCGCACGGTACTGAGGAATCATAGAAATTCATGCTCCTCCCTTCCCTATCTTTTTGGTCTGAGCACTGTGGGGTGCTAGTCAAAGTGAACACTAATTTTAAATTTATTTCATCATTTCATACTTAAATGGCTGCGTCCTTGTTGTCACCTTTTCTTGGGCTGACAAAGTGCACGCTGTCATTAACATTTATGCCCCAACCTGTGCGCAAGAACGTTAGGAATTTTTCTTGGCAGTCAATTCCCTTCTGCTACCTTCCAACCCATTCATTTTTTGATACATGAACTGCTGGATGAACTCATCCACAGGTTGCTGTCCCTCATCAACAACACCCCCACAGGGGCACATTGAGCTTCATGTTCTCAAGGCCACCCTAGGGCTATTCGATACCTTGCCACGTCATGCTTCACTACTCAATAACGTGTCGCACCCCCACATATACAATGGCCAGTTAAGGTTCATGACCCGCATGGACCTCATCCTTGCGCCGCTCAAATTTCGCACCCAAATTTCCCACTTCACCATGACAAAAATCGATTTATCTGACCATAGAATGGTATCAATTTCCTTCTGATATACCCCATAGCCCAGGAGATGAAATGGTGCAAACTTCGCCCTTCTGAAATTGCATTTCCAGGATTTTCCTCGTGGTTAGAATGCATGACCTTTGCTCCTAGTTTGTTGCACCGTTATGTGCAGATCCCATTTCCACCTGGTCAACCTTCAAGGCGAGCACAATCCGCCAGGCTTGCCACCTCTCCTCCTGCTGCTCACGGGCCACTTTAGCGATCATTAAATGCACACTGGCAGAGTTGGACCAACTGGAATCCAATGTCCCTGCCGCAGGCTACAGCCTAGCTTGTGGTCACAAGTGGGAAGATGTGGCCGCTTGACTCAACGCACTGGTGAGACAACACAAGCATCAGGTTTGCGTTCAGTATAAGGTTAAATATATCACAGTGGGCGTTTCATGCTCCGCATACTTTTTTCGAAAATTCTTACCAGCCAAAGTTTGGCCTTCACACAGGTATGAAGGCCAGACCACTTTATAGCGGATATGCCAGCCAAAGTGGAGAACAAAATACATAACTATTACTCTTAACTGCATTACTCCGATCCAATTTCGCCAGCCAAAATGGCAAATTTTCTCAAAGTGCACAAATTTACACCATTTTCTGATTCCCAGAGTTGATGAATTTGACTACTCGGTATGAAGTCTGGTCCACTCTTCTGAGTGCACCATCTAGGAAATTCCAAGGTCCAGATGTCATACCCTGAGTTTTATATGAAGTATTTCAAATATTTATCCTCTTTGCTGCTTGCCTCTTCTAACAAATGCCTTACAAACGTGTCTCCTGCCTGGTGGGCATGAGGACTTCACTATTACTTTATACAAAAAAGGGATAAGCTGGACTTGGCCAACTGGCGCCCCATTTCTCTCACTAACACAGACACAAAATTTTTTACTAAAATCATTGCTTACTATCTAGGGGTTACTTCTTCTGCTCTCATTTCCCCTGAACAATTTGGTTTCATACCCAAAAGGTCGATTTGGGACAATATACACACCGTATCCAACGCCTGTCAATCCATGGCTTCTGGCGCACTTGTATTTCTAGATCAGCAGAAGGCCTATGATAGAGTCATTTGGGATTACCTCAGAGCCTGCCTTTACAAGTTCCGCCTCCCCCCTCGCTTCATCAATTGGGTAATGTTGTGTATGGAATCCGCTACAATGGTTGTGCGTGGCCCTGGCTTCCTCACTGATGTAGTCCGCCCTTAAAGGGGACTGCGCCAAGGGGACCCACTTAGCCCACTCTTGTATAACTTAAGCCTTGAACCACTTCTTCGAAATGTGAAAGCCCACCTTACTGGTGTCCATGTGCAAGGCCAGGCACCAGTCAAGATGCTAGCGTTTTCTGATGATTGTGAGGTCTGGGTGTCTAACAATTGTGATGCACGTGCGCTTGAAGTTACCATCCAGGTTTACTCCAGGGTAAGTAATGCTGCACTCAACAACTCTAAAACTGAAATTGTACTCCTTGGTAAGTATCAAGCCCGCTGGTCCCCAGTGCCCCATTTTCTACCTGATTCAACAACTTGTTCACAGGATCGCTTGCTCTGCCCACCTCACACTGCCACACTTCTGCTCCCCTTTGTGCCAATCCCAACGCTGGACCAGTTCGCCGTTTGGGGGTGTGGCTGGAGGTGGAAGGGTATGCCTCATATGTGATGTAAAACAATATTCTAGACAACGTGACAAAATGCATAACTTCCCTCAGAGTCCGTCAGACCTCCCTTACAGGCAGGGTAGTGCTTGCCAACTCTTTGATCCTTTCTAAAGTTTGGTTTGGGGCCCACGCCATCGCTTTCTCCCCATGTTTCTTCAAGTCACTATACGCCCTTATAAAAGGGTGGCTTAAGTTGGGCCGCCCACCACTGGTGCATCTAAATGTCATGTTTGTCTCTTGCCATAGTGGCGGTATGGGCCTGCTCAACTTTGAGGCCCATGCGGCCAAAAATCTTGGCACCTGGATCGCTGTCATTACTAACCCTACAATCTCAGCCCAGCACTGGTCCTGAACGGCCTACTCCAACTTCTCTCGCCCTGGTCCTCACCAATCCTACCCACCCCCACTCTCTGTTAAAGTACCTTGCCTCACATCCTTCTGCAGCGGGCCCACATGGGACGTCGCCCCACTTCAAAAGGATCCTCTTATCCATGTAGAGCGCTGAGTGGAGAATTTACATCTGTGGGCACACCGCCTAGAGGGGTCATCCCTTTCCTCAGTTCACTCAGTGAGTACAAGGACTTCCCATTCTGAATGGAGTGATACCCATGCGACCCCATACCATCTCAAGGGTGGACTACTTGGACATGATGGACATCCCCTACCCCCCTGATACCCAGAAATCCATTTGGAAGTATGCCCACCACCCCCTTCTGCAACCACATATTTGTTCCCATGTGTGGCGCTGCTTGAGAAGGGTACACCATACTGCCAAACGCTCTAACGCTTTGCACTCATCCTGTATCATTTGTGGCCAGTAAGGAACGCTGGTTCACCATCTGGAAAAGTGCCCTCCATCTAAAGTGATACGTTGCGAGGTGCAACATCTGCTTCGCCAGGATCAGGCTCAGCCCTTCATCCTGTCTAAGGACATGTTCACTTTATCCATGGCTTCCCCTATTCCGCCCTCCCTCCATGCCTTAGTACAATCGCTATGTGGACTATCCACATGATTGTCTTGGATGCCATCTCAGGCTACACCCCCACCCTCCCAGAATCTGTACGCCAGTTCCAGTCACACTTAGTGGACCACTTTTAACCATGGATGTTTGAGTACCTCCCACCACATCGTAGCAAGTTGGTCTCATCCTGGTTCTCAGTTTGGTTCATCATTTCAGACCCTTCCTACATATGTGCTCTATAGTGGCGCAAGCCCCTGCACACGTGACCCCCCTCCTTCTCTTGGCGTTCCCGCTGGCAACAGGAGTTAGCTTTGCTTCTCTGGGGTGCCCTCCTCTTGCTGAAGTTACAGTTTTTAGTGTCAAATTGGAAGTGTCCATTCTGGTCAGCCTGACCAAAATAAAATTCAGAAATTGGTTACAGTCCCTTAAGTATAGTCATTAAAAATATGGTCCTTTAAGTCTATACTACTATATAAAGTACAGCATCATTCGCCATATACTGAAATTTGTTTACCTTATTCTCAAATTTATTAGATTAAATTGCTCAATGCTTTAACATTTTTTAGGGAGTATAAATTTAATAACAACTAATCTTCAGGCAAAGTTATATAAAGAACTTTTTCTCCGCACTTACCTTGGTCCAATGCAGTTTTATACTTTAATGAAACTTCCAATCTTGGTATAGGTACTAAGGACTTATACCTTTAAGTTGATGAGCTCATAGACTCTGGTCCTTATTCTCTATCTTTTTTTGCACTAGGTGCTCATTCTCTATCTTGCATTGAGCTTAAAGATGAAGTGCCAATTATACTTTTATGTAAACACTAATCTATTCAAGGGCTTGTAATAGAATAAAAAACTTTTTGATAGACTATTATTAAAACTATTTGGTGTTATAATCCTTCTTGGCCATTTTGCGGTCATCAATTTCTTATCCTAAAATATTTTTTGATTTGAAGGAATTTTCTTGTACTTTTTTATGGCAGTTTACTGTCCATCTTACACTTGCCATGACAATGACAAACTCAGGGACAATCTACTTCACTTTTTGATGTGATTTTAATGAGCCAATCACACATGGTCCCCTATAGTTTCCTCTCACATGTTACAAATTTATCTGACTTTATTGTTTGCTTTAACCACTTTTACTATCAGGGACATGTTAAAACTCTTTTATATGAAGATGTGTTGCTCTCTTTATACTTCATATAGTTAATTTTTATAAGTCACTTTAATTTGTAACTAAAATCTGTATGGTATATCTATCATAGTTGTTCTGATAATTTAAAAGTTAAATTTTGTGAAAAAAAAGAAAAATATAAGACAATTAACTATTTTTTAGTACTAGATGGTCCTAAGACAATTAACTATTAGATACAATTTGTTCTTTATTAAAAGAAATATTAAAAAGATATATTAGTATAGGATTAAGTAATTAGGTGAGCCAATATTGAAGCAGATAAATACATTTTAATTATAGAGTTATTTAATTAAAAATGTACTTTAAACATTTAAAAACCTTAACACATACTGTTGATAGGTATAGGTCTAAATACCATGGTGACCTTAGCTAATTAGATTAAATAAACTTGATTGTAAGTAAGAATTTATGAACTTTAAACATAGAATATTCTAGTTCACCCACTGTTGTAACTCATAAAAATATTATTATTGTTAAAGATATACAATTTTATGAGTATATGAAGGCCTATAACTACATAACCATTTAATAGGTTATATAGCTACTAAACAGTGATAACAACATTAGTAATAATTTTTATTTTGATGTAAAAATAATTATAGTTCCTAAATGAGATCATCTGCCTTTATAGTAAGTGCGAGAACTGAGCTTAATGGTGTCACAGTCTTAAGGCTGTAACACCATTAACAGCTAGTATTTAACCCACTCAGCTAGGTGTTTTTTTGGCGTGTTTTTCTTGAATAACCCTCTCAGCTTAAGGTGAAGCTTTATAGTTTCCTAAATAAATATTAAGAAATGCCATCATTATTTACTTGCTATTAGCAATAATAGGTAAATTATTTATTAAATCAAATTTTTAGTTGATTTTAAAAATGATTTTAATTAGGTGCACTTTAGTAGTCTAAAGCTGTGGTGATTTGAAGGTTAAACTGAAAGCAACTAAATTTAATCAAAAAGCAGCGCAACAAATCACAAGCTTATATTTAGCTAATAATCACTTAAACTTAGCTTTTCTAGAAACTCCCTGATGTAGGTGCATTAAGAGATAACCAAAGTTTTCCAAAAAATTAAATATGAAAAAATTCTTTTACAAACATTCAAAATTTACATAGATAAGTTAATCCTACTTGATCTCTTTAACCTGTGATATATATTTTAAATTTTACTCAGGGAAGGCTGAACATGGGACGGACACATCAAATAATCATCAACAACATAACACCAAGAAACCATAAGGTACCTTCAAAGGAGCCTAAGCTTCATCATGTCGCTAGAAGGACCGCAAGTGGAAGGAAGTGGGGGAGTGGAGGAAGAGGCCTGGGCCAGAACTGAACATGATTGAAGGAAAGGGTCTGATAAAAGGAACAAGATGGGGAAACAAGATGACACCAGCCAGTGGTGGCGAGATGGCAGGTGGCCAAACAATTTTCTTGGAAGTGATATATAAAATAAAAGTGGAGTGCCACATAGCTTCTTGGATGGTTGGGTTAGTGCCAGAAAGTGCGTCAAGGACAATAGTGTGAATTGTCCATAACACATTTGCGATGATTAAAGTGCAGAGAGAAGGGTGGATAGGGGATAATGGAAAAGGTGAAGATTTTATTAGACAGGATGAAATTATGTGCTTTCTCTTGGCAAAAGAGACACATAAGATCCCTTTAGATTGCCTATGGTGTTGGAAAATTTCCAAGTGATGGACTAATGCCTTGTATTGACCACAAAAATGCATGAGGATTGAGAGGCATGGACCACTCAGCAGTCTGGTAAAACCTTTCTCAGGAATCTCCACCTATGGGTGCAAATAGCGGGTTTGTAACAGAGGATGGTGCATGTACCGCCAAATGTCCCTTTGGGTCTCCAGAGAGTATTGGTTCTCCAGCTTATCAAGGTAGTCAGCCTGGGCAACGATGGGGGATTTTGGGGTACCAGGTTGTTTAGAACAACGCTGGTCACAGATTACATGCTTGAAATGAGGAGTAAGGCGACCTCAAGCAGTATTTCCAATAATGCTTATTCTTTCCTCAGCGCTCCACAAAGAGAGGCGAATTTATTTGAAGTGGGGCGGCGTCCCATGCGGGCCTGCAGTAAAGGGATGAGAGGTTTTCTATTATAAGTATTAAATGGGGTGGGAAGGATTGTGGAGGAAAAGGGAGAAGGCAAAACTAGAGTGGGCCGCATGTGACCAGTGCTTGTCTGGGAGTTTGGGGTTGTTGACTGCAACAATCAGGTGCCAAGTAATTTAGTGGCATGGGCCTTGAAGTTGAGCAGGTCTATACCAACACTAAGGCGAAGGTCAAACATGCATACAGGTGCACCAGGGGAGGGCGGCCTAACAAAAGCCACTTCTGTAGGAGGGCATACATATAGTTGAAGAAAGAGGGAGGAAAGCTTTGGCATGGGCCATAAACCATTCTTCTGTCAGGAACATAGAGTCGACAAGCACAACCTGGAATGTTAGGGTATTCTGGTGGGCTCTGAGGGAAGGATGCTCTTTGTGACATTGTCTAGGATGTGGTTCTCCATTACTGACAAGGCAAACCCTCCCACCACCAGCCACACTCCCAAATGGCGCACCAAGCCAGCTGTGTGTCTTAACACAAAAGGAAGTACAAGCGAGGTGGTATGGGGTAGTCAAGGCAAGTGAACCAGAGAGATAACTGCTGGAACAGTCTGACTAAGGGGCGCCGGTGAACAGCAGGCTTGTATCCAGATAAGGGATTGATTCTAGTTTTGGAGGCATTAAGAGTGGCATCACTAATCCTGGAGTAATCCTGGATAGTTGCCTCCAACGCACGTGCATCAAGGTTGTCAGACACCCCAACCACACAATCTTCAGTTAATGCCAGCATCCTAGCAGGGGCTTGGCCTTGCACCTGGACAACAATAAGGCGTCATTTACACCTCATTAAAGTTAATTGAAGCTTGTTTTGTATAAGAGTGGTTTCAAAGGATTCCCATGGTGGAGAACTCTTTGAGGGTGAACCACATCAGTGAGGAAGACAGGGCCACGCACTGCCAATATGGAAGGTTCTGTGAGCAACATTCTAAATTTATGAACCAAAGGGGGGAGTGAACTTTGTAGATGCAGGCTTTGTGGTTTTCCAAGTTGACTCTATCATAAGTCTTATGTTGGTCTAAGAACACAAGCGCCCCGGTAGCCTGAGATTGACAGACATTGGTCACGGTGTAAATGTTGTCCCATATTTAACATTTGGGGATAAAACTAAACTGCTCAGAGGAAATTACTTCAGAGGCAACTTTCCCTTGGCGGTTGGCCATAATTTTAGTAAATAACTTTGTTTTGTATTAATAAGTGATATGTGGCGCCAGTCACCCAAGTCCAACTTATCCTCTTTCTTAAAAAGTGTTATCCTAAAGACTCTTAACCCAGGAAGGATGCGCGTATCTAAAAGATATTTGTTCATTGAGGAAAGCATTTAAGAGGAAAAAACTACTGTTTTTTGTAGAACGCATTTAGAATCACTTCTCGACCTGGGCACTTCCTGTGCGGTGCAATGTGAACAGTATACTGGTGTTCATCACAAGTAATTAAATTTATTAACACATGGTAGTGGAAAGCGGTGCGGATATGTTCACCAACAAGGAACTCATCAATTACAGCGGGTTCTACTAGTCTGGATTTATACAACTTGAAGTAAAAGTTTTCCTTTGACTGCCACTTTGTCTGGAGTGTTTGCAATGGAGTTGTCCAGCCGCCTCATCTATGTGCAGGCCAAGCTCTGTTGCGGTGCAAAGAATTTGTGGGAAAATAGGTGGAGCACATATTGTCAGCCGTTATATTTTTTGCCTTGTACTAACACAAACGCAATCTTTGTGTTGTCTTACCAGTGTTGAGATAAGCAGACACTACTTCTCATTTATGACCCCAAGCTTGGCTGTACCTTGCAGCAGGGACACTAGACTCAAGGCGGCCCACTTTCAATAGCGTGCACTTATTGACTGCCAAGGAAGCCCAGGAGCGTCACAATGAGATGTGGCATGCTTAAGGATGGTGTTTGCTTTGAAGGCTGACCAGGTAGATAGTGGATCAGCACAGAATTATGTGGCGAACTTTTGTGCCAAAGGTTTAGTGTCCACTTACATTAAAACATGGTTGATGTGAACTCTTCCAGGATAAGTCTGCACCGTTTTAACTCATTTGCCACTGGACTTGATAAAGTGATGGATACCAAATCCATCCTGTGGTCTGAGAAATCATTATTCGTCATTTTAAAGTGCACAATATGGGGCAAAAGTCTGATGGTGCAAAAATGAGGTTGATGCGGGACATAGCCTCAGCTGACTGTTGTGCACATGGGGATGGGACATGTTTTTTAGTAATGGCACATGCTTGGTAGGATATCAAAAAACTCCAAATTGGCTTTTTAGGATGCAGAGTTTGACATTCACCTGTGGGGGGTAGGCATTAAAGGCCAGCGGTTGGTGGACGGGTTGGCCCAGTAGTTTAGGTTGCCCAGCACAAAAATGAATCATGGGGAAGTGAGAGGGTTGTATGGCTGAGATATATCCTGTTAAGCCCATCCACAGGATGGTGTGAAAACTAGCGATAGCATGTACTTCATGATCCCATGAAAAGGACACAACCAGAAAATGTCCATCAAGATAAAAATTTTAGATGAATTTTAGAACAATAATCACATATATAAGCTCTCACAGTGTGGCGACCAAAAAGCAAGATAGGGAGGAGTATGGTTGCCCATGTGTCCTTGGCACCATGTGGACAATGGGATTCCTAATAGCTAGGTTGACAACAGGTAAATTGATCTTTAAAAGACTCAGTTTTTAGACCAAGACGGCTAGGCCTTGAATCCAGCAACGTTCAACTTCCCTATTATGAAGGAGTTCCCATTACACCTTAATTGCAATGGGAAGGACCCCTTGCCCTTTCTGCGGCGCTTCCAGCAGCTGCTTTGACTTGCAAACATGTACTTTAGGTCACCAAGTATGTTTTCTCAAGGGTTACCTTGGCTTTGGATTTAGTTTTAAATTCAGATTTTTTGATTTAACTAATTTTCTTATTGATGTGCTCCTGCGGTGCACCATTGGATGTTGCAATAACTTGGGGAGGGTTGGGTTTTAAGAATATTTTCTGATCAGTGTGCATTAAACTTTGCATGGGGGAACCTGACTCAAACATATGTTCCACAGGTTGGGGGCCCAATTTTATTGGTGAAAGAACTCACGAGCTACTATAGCTGTAAATTACTCAAAGTCAGCCTGGGTCTTGGCAGGCAGGATCACAGATGCTGCAAAAGCCACTGACTTGGCCGCAGCTCTATAGGCTTGATTGGCCATCTTGCTCTCTTGTGGTGACACAGGTTTACCCTGAATATAACACCCCTGCGCACCCCATGGGAAGGTGGCATCAGTGTTAATGGCAGGTTAATGATGGGAGTCAGCACTTCCCATTGCATCAGGGAGAATTTCATGCTGAGTGGTGACCTCTTTGGAAGGGCAGGTGTGTTCTTTATGACCAAAAGCATGACAATAGGTGCAGATAGGGGGTGCGCTATCCACCCTAATGCAGAATGGGCAAGAGCTCTGCCATCAATATTGATAACTGCAGTATGTAAATTTCTATTAAATTTTCTGAATTGACCGCAGCTGGGGTGACCACTGCAATTGCTTTCCCATTCTTAGCGCCGGCATAAGCGTGAAGTGCTGCATTTTGTAAGAGTGTAGTTCCCCATAATTTTTTAGTAATCAAGGGTGGGTTGACCTTGGGACTAATATACCACTTTGAGATTTTTTATAGCCAGTACAGGGTTCAAACATGTGTTGAAAAAATTCCACTAGAGTGAATCAGGAATTAACCTGCCAGGCTAAACACCCTTTTCTTCATAATTTTTAGCACCATCACAAGATGTTTCTCAGGGACTTCACGCCTCACCATTGTCAGTAGTGTCAGACAATTACAAGTCCAATTATGTAATAAGAGTTCTTTAGTTTAAAAAAAGAAGGAAAATGTTTACAAAATTGGCTAAAAGACCCTGCCAATTATGGTGGAATCCTTTTATAGTTGTAATAAATATATTAGTAATACTTGGCTTAATTTTACAAAGTCAGGTAGCCAAATGGTGCTAACTATGTGGCAAATTCAGAGAGCTCATTAGAGGCACCTCCCCAGGACACAAATACTTTAGCACATCCTGCCCCACTTAGACCAGCCCCTTTTATAGGGTCAAAGGGGTCCAGCAAGGTGAATTATTTTCTCGCCTTCTAATTGGACTAAATAAAAAAAAATCCCTTCCACACAGGTTCATCTTCCCAGTTTTCACTTCCCTGTCAGCCCTTGCATTAGGTGAGGTGAGTTTCACCCAATCTGATATTTTGAATCTTAATATTTCCTAATTTGGCCTTTACAAAGCAATCCAAAATTTGAGCCTTGAGGTCTTAAATACTAGATATAGACTTATTAGGAGGATTCTCTTTTTCTTACCCCAACGATTAATAATATAAGCCCTTAAATCCAAACTTTTTAGTGTAACTATCAAATATTTTTTTTACAAATAGTGGTGAAAAAACCCCTTTAGTTATTTCAGCGGTAGAGATTAATTTCCTCGCACTGTATTGTAGAACTTTGTGGAAAATTAGCATCAGTGACATAAACCCAGCCCAGAGTTCAAGAGGTGAAAGTCAAAAGTGACAAAAATAAGGTTATATATTTGGTCCAGCGCATGCGTTTTTTTTGACCACCATTGATCATCTGGGATATCAATCAACACATGCACCTGTGCAGCGGCGCCCAGTGCTTGTGCAGTTTTAAACCCAAGGTCCAACCATCCTCAGGCTATTGAATGTGGTGTGACATATACAGCAGCAAAAAGTGTTTGTGCAAAACACCACAGAATTTTTCCCAAAAAGCCATTAAATTTATATCCAAAAAACCTCAAATCCTAAGCTCCACTGAAGACAGGGGTTGGGAATGCGGAGTTTTTATGTACTGGATGCATTTTTGCTTGCTAAGATAAAATCTCTGGTGAGATACTTTATTTATTCAATATTTATTTGAGGTAAGATGACTAGGGGACGGACATTACTAAAACTAAAACTAAAAACTAACATAACTAATTGGTTCAGACAAAACGCCAAATGATCTGATTGAGTGAAACACTTCAAACAAAAGCAATCAACCAGGTGAGCAGCGGAAACCGCTTATCCCTCCATGGCAGAAGGGAAGGGGTGATTTAGGGGCTCATTTTTGGCAGCAGCTTCTACCTCACATAACAGAGTACATTTCAAGGCAGATATTAAGGGCGTTGGGGCATCTACGGCATGTGTTATGATATTGCTAATAATTGGTATTTCATGGAAATTGCCAGCTAGGAAAATATCACTGATATATTCAGATAAAACTTTTTCACTTTAATGTGAGCATCTGGGAGTTTAACAAACATGGTGACGTTGGTTCAGGTAGTCTTAGCTTTTGGGTTATGTGCTATAGTTACCAAGTTCTGGATAGCATCATTAACATTTTTGTGTAACTGTTTCACTTTAGTTTTAACTTTTGAGTAAGACTTTCAGCATAACAGGAGGTGGAATTCCTCCTAGGAGCATCGACACTTATTTGATGACAGCTTTATAAAGAGGATAACAATCTGGTGTTTCAGCTGCTTCAACTGTAAGCTGGTGATCACTGTAAAATAGTTTAGCATTTGGCTATGGGGTATATAGTTGAGGGGGGTATGTGGCGTCCCATTCTGCATTAATGAAATGCTCAATTTGCAGAGATAGTTCTTCTTGGAGCTTACCTGATTTGTCAATTTCAGCCAATAACTCCCAGGGGTTTTGGTTAGATGGAATCGGGGAATTGCATACAGTTGAGGTTTGGTTTTTTTTGAGGAATCATGGGATTAAACTGGTATCCAATATGATGCTTGATTGGATAAAACATGTGTGGCATTGGGGTGAGGAGGAGGCTAAAATGGTGGCTGCATGTGCAGCTGCAGCTTCCAGTTTTGGGGGAGGGGGAGTTAGGATTGTGCCCCATACCAGAACTTGTACAAGGTGGGCGGCAGATTGGAGGTCAGCGGATGAGTTATCTGATTCATTTAAAGTGGCTAAGGAGGGGCACTTGCATTTTTCGTGGTTTAACTGGAAACATGATGGTCAGATCGTCCACCCACCCTTGACATGGGCCCAAAACGGATGGTCAGGCGCTGAAATAATAACAGTGTGAGGGGAAATTTATATGGTGGTTCTAATAAATTAAGGCTGATTATGGCATACGCCTGAGGCCCAGCAAGTTGTGTGGCCCCATTTGGGACCACAAATTTTAAGATAGGGTTGGAGCCATAGACTTCCAAACCTTCCATCAACTCCTGGTGGAGCACTGCAGGGGAGGTGGGTGGGCAAACCAGCAAACTGACCACCAAAGTGGTGTCCGCTGGGAGCCAGGTTCAAGTTGTGGAAAGAGGGGTGCCCTGGAATACTAGGGGCACAGTTGCTGAGGTGGCAGCATCAGCTTCACGGATGAAGCTAAGGTTGAAATACACCTCATAGGGGGTGGAAATCTATGAATCCAGTGGGTGTCATCACTGTCTGTGCTATTTCAATAATGGCTTGGTCATGATAGAGGAAAAGTTTCCCATATTCGACCCTAAGGCTAAAGCGCATGTTTCTCCAGGGGAGCACCAGGGGGCAGCGAGGTACCACTTGAGTATGAGCAAGGTGGGCGTCAAGATCCTTTGGAGGAATGAATCGTCCCATGGGTTTAGAATGTCTTGGTGAGCCAGTCTGATCATGTTTTCTTGATGGATGGAAAATGGAGGGGAGAGTAAAACTGCTGCCCCACACTGGAGCATCCAACAGTGAATTCGAGGATATTGAGCAAAACTACAATGGGCTATTTAGATTTTCTTTATTAATTCATTTAATTTTTTTTCAGAAGGTTATGCCTAGCAGAAAGAGAGTTCCTGGTAAGATACTCGCTACTGTTTTCTTATTTTGTTTTGGTCACCGGTGACACTGGAGCATTTCTAGCTTTTGCAAGTGCAAAAGCTGACCTTGTTCCCTTTACCACGCTTTACAACCTTTACTGACATTGGTAACAAACTTTACTCCTTTTGTAGTATATCAAACTTACATGTCTTGAATCGAATTGGTTGCAATAAGTGATTGCAATGAAAAAGAAAAGTTCCTTAATCTGTAATATATATTTGTATAACAAAAATAGAAAATTTACAAACAGTAGGTGACATTTAATTTAATTCCATTGATAATCTTAACCTATGTTATTATTTTAAATTGATTCTTTAGAGCATTTAAATTTTAATGTATAAAAAGCTATTAAGGTTTAATAAAATCTAAAATCAACTTTAATATAAACAAAAGTGTTAAGTAAATTTAAACAAGTACATGGTACTAACTCTTAGGTGATGAACTCCTGCTAAAACTGCAGATATATATTTAAATGCAATAGTAATCAATTTTATATTTTTTGTTTTTCTTGTAAATAAAAAGATACATATTTTTAAATATAAATAATCAAAGCTTGATTATAGTTAATAGTTGATTAGATGTTTGATTTCAGAGTTAAATTAAAGATTATTTGGAGTGCTATTAATATTTTTTATTTTTATCTTAGGAAGGCTGACCATGGGATGAAAACTTACAATATAATAAAGAAAGAAACAATATAAGGAAATAAATATATATAAAAGTGACACCCCAGAAAGCAGAGACTCTCCTGTTAACAGGTGAGACCAGAAGGTTTAGGACGAGGGCTGAACTCAGGAGGCGTTATGCCAAGATAGAGCATGAGTGAAAGAGACAATCAGTGGTCACAAACTAGATTAGGTAACCAGTATATTATCAACCTTATATTGATTGGGGGCATATTGCCAAACAATTGTATCTGAGAGAGTGATTTAATAAGTGTTAGTGCAAATTGATTGATTGCTCCAGAAAAGGTAGGAGTCATGCCTGATAAAGAATGCAAGATAAAGGTGCTAATTGTTAATAGAAGTATTGAAACTATAAGTTCATAAAGTGAAGTATATACTGATACCTACATGGTAAGGAAAATATATTCTAACTAGACTGAATACCTGTCCATTATCCTGATGGAATAGATGCATAAACTCTTTGCATATAGCCTCAGAAGGCGTACAAGGATCTAAGCAGTGTACTAGATTCCTGTGTTGACCGCATACTGTGTATTAAGATGGGATGCGTTGGACTGCTCAACATAGTGTTCAACCCTCCGCAGGCATCTCCAAACTTGATCATGGACCTGGTGCTGCAATAAAAAGGTGTATGTACCTCCAAATCATTTTTGGGGGTTTCAAATAGTAGGGTATGTTCAGCAAATCAAGATAGTCTATACGTACAATGATGCTTGGATGATGGGGCACCAAGTTATTATATATAACTTGTCTTATAACTCCTTGTCTTTAGAGCGAACTTGGATGACCTCACTGGGTAGTAAGTCCAATTATTTGGTTTCTCCACTCCGTTCTTCTCATGGCCAGAGGTATCATATTGAAGTGTGCATGGCACCATGTGATCTGCGAGGAAAGGAGATTCCAGATACCTGATCAGAAAGTTTGAATCATTGGGGCTTTTTAGACAGAATGCGCTTGCATAGTTTGTTTGTTGCAACTGTTTTAACCATTATTTATGCAATTTTGGTTTAATGTTTATTTTTTTAGCTAATAATTAGAACAGAATCTAATCACTTATAAATTAATCAAGTGCGCTGCCCTTCCGACTTTTCATTTAGTTTTAAAAGCTGTACTATGTTACTTTTGGTAATTTCGCCTTAGTATCACATTTATAGTAATAAACCACAATAAATTTAAAAACCCTCATTGCAATTTCAACTAACTCAATCTAATGATTGCTTTTAGTTTTGGCTAGGCGTTCATATCTGCTCAAATTTCTAATATCCCTAACCTCTATCTTTCTCCTGTGACAGCATAAAAATTCATTATAAGAATTTATGTTTCTATTATGGTCATCCACCAGAACCTCAATTGCAATTTATTGATAAGCTTATAATGGAAATATCCTAAGCCCTAGTGATTCATTCCTATAGCTTATTATAGATAATTACTCTTCTAGTCTACCACTTTGGAATGATGATTAGTATATATTTTACTAACCAAGGCAAGCCGACCAGGGGATGGGCAATACCAATATATGTGGTGGGATAGGGGAGGTGAAATATAGAAAGGATTAGGAAGGTTTGGGAAACCTGGAATAGATGTGCTACCCCTGTTGCCAGCTGGTACCGCCAGGTATGGGGGTTGAGTGCGCTACTCTGAGGGGGTTTCCCCTATTATGGAGCAGATGTGGAGGAAGGGGTCCATGTGCAGAAACATGACTGAGAACCATGACTCTACAGGCCTTTGTTGCCTCAGCTTCATGTATCTGAATAGCATGCTTAGATGTGTTTCAGTAGGTGTAGGTGGAATCTGCTGATTATCCCAATGATGATTGGTACGGTTCCTTTGAAATCATACATATCTTTGGTGTGGCTTGTCCACATTGCATTGGTTACCATTAGGGAGTGGAGGGTAAGTGGTATTAAGGGATTTGAGCTGGAGCATGAGGAGGCTCCTAGAGATTGATAATTCCTGGTTATTTTGGATCCTTAGCAGGCGCGCAACTTTCCTCTATATGGCTCTAGATGGGGGGCATGCTTCTAGGCGGTGGTTCAGGGTGTCATACCCTCCACATACTGCGCACGTTGCATGGATGGAGTAAGTGCGATCTTCTGTTCTATAGGTTCTTCTGAGGCAACCCTAGGTGTTAGCTCTTACCCTCGGCTGGAGGAGTGGATGATGCGTTAGCCTTCATATTGCCTTCTGTGCTGTGAGGCCATAGGGGATGTTCAAAGCATCTAGGTAGTCAATTCTTGTGATGGCAGGGTTTATAACATGTATGTCTCTCTGGGGGTGGTCCTCTGGTTTCCTTAGCATGATGTGGCTCTGGGCCTTTCCCTTCCCTGATTAGTGCCAGTGATAGCGACAGCTCACCCCATATACCGGATGGTGCAGAGGAGGCTTTTAATTGAGGGGGGTTACATGAGGCCTACTGCATTGGGGCAGTTTGCAAGGTATGTGAGTAGGCTGGATGGGATGTGTGGGTTAGGTATTTTAAGCTCCTGTGCAAAGTTGGCCATCTCTGCTCTAGACCAGGGTTGTTGTGGGAGGTCTAAGGCTAGAACTTCCAGCATCCAGGTGCCCAATATATGGTTGGCATCGACCTCAAAGTCTATTAAGCCCATGCCTCCACAGGAGCGTTGCCCAAATAGTGTTTCCACTCATACAGGCGGTTGGTATACAGGCCACATCCAGCCCTTGATAAGTGTGCGGATTAAGGATATTAAAAAAAGTAAGAAGTAGATTGCCTGTGCAGGGAACCACAGCATAGGGAGGTTGAATGAGTTGTCAACTGCTACTCGCCTCGTTAGTCCTGAGGATCTTCCCTTGATGGAGGCGATGCTCTTAGATACCCACTGTAGTAGATTGTTCTCAATTGTCACATCAAGATACTTCTGTTTCCAGCCATATCCCAAGGTGGCGGACAGAGTTGCTTTTAGGAGGTTATGCAAAGAGTAGAATGAGTGGGTTTTTTATCATTTTTGAGGGGATGTGGGTGTTGGGTGATGTGGCCTAGTTGTTAATGTATTTGCCTAGGAGGATTTTTCTGTTTTCCGTTTGTTGAGCAATGCGTTGCTCACAATGGAGTATTCCTCCAAGGTGCGTTCCAGCTGTTGGGCATCATTGTTGTTAGCTATACCTGTTATGCATTCATCCACAAAGGCTAGTATCTTGACTGGTGGTTGGCCTTGTGCAGTTATGCCCATGAAGTGTGAATTGTCAACGCAAAGGAGTGAATCAAAGCTGAAGTTGTACAGTAGTGGGCTGATGGGGTCCCCTTGTTTATGCCCAATGCGCGGTGTGGTCTTGTTGGTTAAAAATCCAGGGCCACACAAAGCTATGGATGCGGATTATGTGAGGCGCTTCGCCCAGTTTATGAACGTGAGTGGGAGTTTGAAGGCGGTTAGGAATTCCTCCAGATATGGAAAGCTAACGCGGTGTATGCCTTCTAATGGTCTAGGAATACCAGGGCTCCTGATGCTTTGGACTTACATATGTTGGCGACGGAGTGTATATTGGTCCAGATTGAGCGCCCTATTGTGAACCCAAATTGATTGGGTAATAGGGATTTGGAGGTTGTTGTGCCTAATCTGGTTGCCAAAATTTTTCAAGTAGTTTTGTGTCAGTGTTTGAGAGTACAATTGGATGTCAGTTGGCCAGATCCAGTTTGTTGCCCTTTTTAAACAGGGTTATGATATAAGAGTCCTGGCCACCAGGAAGGAAGCGTGTCTACAGTAGGATCTGGTTCATTGAGGCTAAGAAGAGGGGGTGATTTGTTTAAAAAAACATAAAATTCGTAGGAATTCACCAGAGCCTGGGCTTTTCCTAAATAGTGCACTGCGGACTGTGTCTGAGTGCTCCTCTTGCATTATTAGGTTTGGGAGGTTATAGTCTTGTGGTGCACTCTATATTCCGGTGGTGTGTATAATTTATTTTTTTGGGTGGTTGGATGGGGTGTCATAATATACCTCAGTGTAATAGCAGTGTATTTCTACCTTGACCTCCGCTGAGTCAGTTGCCATGGTGCCATCAGCTTTATAGACTTGTATGCACACAGGCAGGTTGTCTTGGAAGTGGTTTGGTGGAAAAAATAGCCCAGGTTTTGCCTTCTTTTACGAATCTATCTTTTCTCAATACTTTGATTATATGCTAGTGTATGAAGATGAGGGCGTTTAGGTGGGCAGATATTTTTTCCCATCTGCGCCCCCAGTTAGGGTTATAGCCAGACTTTGGGATGTTGTGCTCAAGGTAGTCCAGTTCCACCAACGTGTGCCTGAATTTGGCTGTCAGCGGTGTACGTGAGCGAGGCGAGATGGCAAGTTTTATTTATTAGTTTGGTTTTAAATTATGATCAAGTTTTGAAAGGGATCTGATATGAATGGGGTTTCAAATTCTGGGTTTGTGGCCTCTTGTTTGACCAGTCAGAGATTTTGGGTAATTTTATGTTCTCTATGTATAGATTTTTTCCAGGGCGACATCTACATTTGAGTTTAGGTTGGCAAGAGCTGCACTGAAATGAGTCGGTGGTTGGAGAAATTGGTCCTTTTTGTTGCAAAGTTAAAGATAGAAGAGCGGTGCTTTTTCAGTATAAAGGTGTGGTTGATGCAGCTCATTGAGATGAGCGTTCCCTCGCATATGTTGGGGAGGGTCATGTGGGGAAGGAGTGGAGACCCTGTGGGAGGGCGTAATACAGGCCAAGAGATGCTTTCTTTGCGCGGAACTCAATGTTCAGTAGGTATCCCCTGGGTTTGGGCCATCGGTCCATGTTAAGATTATCCCAGAAGTTGAAATCGCCCAACAGGATGGTATCTGGTTGGAGGTTGAGCGTTTGGATGGCTTTGAGGAATTGTTTCTTCTTGGCTGTGGTGCACAGTGCATAGATATAAGCTATCGAAATTGTGCCCTCTTAATTTGTGATCATTGCAGCCAGGATGCGCCATGAAGATATGAAGAGGAGTTAGCAATTTTTTTTGTTACTTTAGACAACCACCCCACATTAAGACAACCACCCCACATTAAGACGTCCATACTGACTGGGACGGTGAGACTCAGGCTGACTAAGATCCTTCTTCCCCCTGTGGACAGTGGGTTTCTTGGATGTTTAAGATGTCTATAGGGGGTTTTTGCAGGAAGTTCAGCTTTTTGGCTTGGGACGCTTGAGCCCTGCCCTGTGATGTTTAGTGTTCCTATTGACACTGAGGTGCCCGTGGCATTTCAGAAGCAGTTGAGGGGCCATTTAGCCCTAGTCCACCGTGTATTGCCTTGAACTTGCTCCGTGTGATTGGGCCAATCCACTCTGAGTTGCTGTCCAATTCCTTACCTTTTGTTAATTTCTGTGTGTGTCTTGAAGTTTTTAGGGTTTACATTAGGTTTTTCCTCTCATAGCTTTTTATGATTATGAGCGGTGCACTGTTTAGATTCTGTGGTTTTGGGGTTCAACTTTGTAAAATTGGGTCTTTCATTTCTCTCCCATAGTAAAGCTGAATTGTTCTAGTAAGTTCATTTTATTGAGATCACATGGTAATTCAGTCAAATTGTTGAGAAAATTTTCACCTTGGGCTTTCTGCTCTGATTAGGTGGATTGGTTAATATCTTCCATGGCCTCTCAGCTTGGGCGTTTTGTTCTGATTGATTGGCTCGGCTGATTTCCTCTATGTCCTCCTGGATTTGGCCTGGATAATGGAGGAGGATGCGAGTGATGCGGCCTTGGCCACTGCCCACTGTGGGCCTTCTGTACCTGTTTGCATAGTTTGGGTGATACTGGGTCTATGAGAATGTAGTGCCCATCCTCTATCCATAGGAAAGCATAGTTAGCGTTGACCATTTTTAAATGTTTCTTGATCTTCATCCATGGTGTCTTGCAGAAGTCTGGGGCCAAGATGTCCTCCTTCAGGGGGCATGTGTTCCTTGTGCCCCAGTGGTGCAATGGTTGCAGATGGGTGGTGCACGTTCTAGTGTGATTTGGAATGGCTTTGACACTCCTCCATCTGAAAGGTGAAGCACTGCAGTGCATGGGATTTTTGTTAGTTCTGTGGCCACATTGGGACTGGGTTGATTACAGCAACCACCTTTCCTGTGCACAGGTTCAGCATCAGGTGGAATTGCTGTAATTGTAGTTGTTTATATTCTCCATAGCTTTGGAGGCCTATTCAAAGCTCCTAAAAGATTAGTTTGTGGGGAAGGATGGTAGTGAGTGAGTCAAACGAGATGAACAAAGTGTTTGCTTTGTTCCATCTGGTGTATGTGGTGCGCACAAACTGTTTGCCCACAGGAGGGAAATCTTGACAAAGACTTTTACTGCAGTGTCTAAATCTTCCAGGTTTTAAAACTCATAAAATACAGCCATGGTGGATGGTATGTATGGTAATGTACACCATGTGGGGAAAAGGGAGTTTTTTGAATCGCCCGCCTTCTCCCACAGAGTTGGAGACTTGACCCCTAATAAAAGTTGGAGCCCATGTTCCACCTTTGATAGGGGTTGTGCATATTGGATTTCTATGTATTAGTTTTGCTTTGTGGTAAACTCTACAAACCCGGGCGTTGTTTGAGTTTGTGGTTTTTTGGCGGCATTGGTTCCCAGTCCCCATCCAGGGCAATTTTTGCGTTTGGCGCACCGTTTGTCCATTGTCTGATATGGCTTTTGCCCATTTTAATTGGGATTTGTTATAATCTCCCATCTCAACTTCATGATTATCAAACATTGCTGTTCAAATCAAATCATGGTAAAGAATTTAATGTTATGGTAAAGAAAAGTGCAGCTAGTATATATAAAATGCACAATAGGAATTTTAGGGGTAAATACATATATTGTCATGATTTTAATGGTAAGGGGATCTTTTTTCCTACGTTGCTGGAGAGAACCTAGCAAAAGAAAGGATATCAAAGCTAGTCTTTGAGCCTTTGGAAGTACTAGGTACTATATTGCGCTCAGTTTATTTTTTAATTAAAGATACCTTTTGTCAAAAAATGTTCTTTAAACGGTATTTATATATTACTCTCATCTACAGTAACTTATAAATTTGAGCATTATAACCTGTGTACTCGAAATCCAATGCCCAAGTGCTGCTTTCAACAACGTGATTCACAATATAGGGAGCTCACACCTTGTTTCCTGTAGTTATTTTTATCAAGTAGGTTCTGTTGACTTAATTGAAGGCTTCTTCCGGCGGAAGTAGTACATATTGCTGAGGATGAAGGGGCTTTCCTAGTGTACCATCATAACAAGGTCAATTATATTTAACAATTACGTGCTTAAAATGCCATGTGGGTCCAACTATCTGAATTTGTACTTGGACAAGACCTTCAAATGAAAATTTATCTAAACTACTGCTTAGCTCAACACCACCTTGATAGTTTAGTTAAATAAAAAAGAAGCTTTTCATAATAATGACTTATACCAGATCATAGTGTTATACAACTTGAAGTGAAAACCCAGGTCAGAAAGTAAGGTCCCTGGTGAATGAAAACATCAACATAAAAGCAAAATTTTTGACCGCTACAATTTTTTTAATAATATGGAAATCCTGTTACAAGTCGAATGCCTTTATTTCTTTAGTATGTGGGACTATTTTAATGGTCTAGCTAGCGCACAACCCACTTTAAATATAGGTGATTAACACAAACCTCTCCACTTTAATCATGTCTTGAAAGTGATGAGGCATTGATTACACATAAAATGACTATGAGTTTTACTTTTGTGCTGGGCGTTTGAGCTTCTGCAAACCCAAGATGCCAGGGCTCCCTCCCCCTGAGCATTCTAAATCGATTATGTGTTTAGTCTGGTCCAACCTGCATGCAATCACACTGGAAATGCTGTTCCAGTGACATGAGCTTTTTGACTTAGGCTAAACCCGTGTTTTAAGGCCAGCTTACTCATAGTCTCATCTTTGTCACTTGGGAAGTCATCTAGGAGTGACGCAGGCCTTTTAGCCCTGCAATCATAAAGCTTATTCAAATGCATGTCAACCCTATCAACTTACCAAAGTTCGATCAAAGGCGAACGTGCACAATATTATTCTCTTTGAGATTTGTATGCTGAAATTTTTCAAGAATGCTAAGATGCAACTGAGATGAACTTGCTAGACTCTGAAAGCCAAGGTTTATAATGTCTAAACTAGAAGAAGATTAATTTGACCTACCATAACGCCAAGGTTCTTCTTATCAAGGAGTTTGGTGGGGCGGAACAAATGACCACTTGGATAACCAAGTTCCTTAACATCTTTTTTGAGAAAGTTTTGACTGTTTAAACATTTTAGGCACTTACTATTTTTAAGTACTAACATTGTCTGGTGCTTGTGTTATTAATGATTTTGACATGAAGATTTCTCTTTGTCATGCCTGTAAGCCTTAAGATGATTTGCATCTGGTCATTATTCCCATTTTTAAATGAAGAGAACAATATCACCCATGCGGTGAATTTCTCTGGCGTTGCACTATCGCCTTTGAAGCACCTGACAAAGATTACTAGGAGCCTCTCAAACTGCAGCTTCAGGCCATTCCTTAAAGAAGGATTAACAACACTTATTGGCTCATGCTAATCTGAAATCATGACTTATAAATGCAATTTCTTCAGTGAACAACTTTGAATTAAGAGTTAATTATTGACAAATATGTCTCAATTTCTTATTTTGCTAGCGTTGAGGCCTTAAAAATATCATAAACAAAGTAGCACGCACGTTATTCAGGGATTTTGGGGATGAAAAGATACTACCATTGTATCATGAAGATATTAAAAAGATGAGCCTTTTTTAATCTTCTAGGTTTCAGGGTTCTTTTCATATGGGAAACTGTCAGCTTAAATTTGATATCCTAAGTCTTTGCTTAACTTACGCGCTGATACTTATGGAACTGAATTTGATAAGCCAATTTTTATTTAGATGTAAGCATCCTTCACCGCCCTAGGAAAGGAGTTATCTCAGCTTAATATGAGGAGGTATAACACCCCATCACCTACTATAGCAAGTCTTTAGATAAAAATAATGTAATTATACCATTACTAAAAACCAGTGTTTGACAGTCATTTATGCTTTAAAACAAGTTTGGGATTAAATACATAGAGTGCAATTAAAGTGGTAACAGACCACGCCTCTTTAAACTGGTTAAAAATTCTTAAAGAGCCAAGATGATGTTTGTACATGGGGTTTTGAGATTACAAGCGTACAGCTTTCAGAATCTATTCTGATTCATTGATAAGCATCAGAATGTGGATGGACTCTCCCTTATACCTACTTAAGCCTTAATGGCTGGTCATGACAAAAAGTACTTTCACAAAAAAATTAATTAGCCTTATGTTAACTTCAAATTTATTTGAGGCACACCAACCAGGGGAAGGACATACTGATTCAAAGCAATAAAGCCCAAAACAAACTAGCAAAAAGACAAAATAAAATAAAACCTCCAACCAGGTATCAAAATCTGAGGATCACTTACTTAAGTTTTATTATCCTGCATGTCTATTTGGGCCAAAATTCTGATATTTGGTCCTAAATAATGCCTGTAGTTTATGATATTTGGACCATTCAAAAACTCACTAGGCCTACTAAATTTACCTCGACTCTTCTAGACGATTTCAGGCATGCTTTCCCTTTGTGTTTGGGGACTTTCATCCAAGGAAGGTGGATATACACGCTGTGGATTAAGCATGTCCAGCTTGTTGACACTTTTTTTCAAAGGAAGGATTCAGTATAAAACCAGGAAAAAGATAAAATAAACAAAATTTTATTATAAGCTATATATAAGATAATGGTCATTAGGACAGGCACCAGTATTTATACCTCTAGGGCATCTCCTGGCCACAATCCAGCACAAAATTTCAACAGATTTTTACCATCTCAGTTCAGCCCTTGAACTGATATGATTGAAACCTTCTCTTAGGTTTATTGGTGGCAAAATATTATCTAAATCGGGAGGATTTCAGGTATAAAAATTGCATTAAAAGCATGCAAAATTTTCCTATGATCCTCTGTATTTCAGTTTTGTCATACTGCTTATAAAATGCATTTTCTGTAAAAATTTGGCATCAATTGAAGTAAATGACACACCCATAATCAGGACGTCATCAGGACTCACCCTAGATAGCACTAGATAACCCCTTTTGGGCAGTCTGTGCAAGTGGTATCATGCCAATTTTGCAGATTGACATATAAATTATGCCCTAAGGCGGGAAACTATTACATATTTTCATTTGTCTGAAGTCCGTGGGATTTTCAGACGTTAACTTCAGGTCAATCCTAAACAATTTTATATACAAGTAAGTTGATTGTGTTCCTAATAATCAGGACCAATTGCTGGAATTTGATGCATAGGAAATTGGCCATAATATGTGAGCATTTTTGGGCTGTGTGCTCTGATAAAAACATAATCAGATTGTCATTTAGATATTAGGCCCAAATTGTATTATTGCAATAGACTTTGAGGTGAGAATATAGGTGTTAGATCAAGCGTTGAAAGGGTAATAAGCCCAATCTGATGGTTTTCAAAGGTTTATTTCAAATCAACCACCAGAATCTGACAATTCCCCCTCTTGACTAAAATATAATCCCTAAGATTCCTGATTACCCTAGGTTGGTCTGTTATTATTGATTAAATTTTTGATGAGCATGGGACTGGGTTTTCTATTTGGTAACTTTGGCGCAAACGCCCAATGAGTCTGAAGTATGATGACCTAAATGCCCATCAAGTCAGAAGTTGGATCCTCTCCCGCAACTTCAGGTGTAAACTAAAATATTTTTTAAATTTATTGCGGGGAAGGCTGACCATAGGACGGACACTTCCGAATATGACTCAGGAAAGATAAACTTAGTACCAGGGGAGGCACCCCAGAGAAGCGATGCTATCTCTTGTTGCCAGTGGGAACGCCACTTATGGGGAGGGGAGGGAACGTGTGAAGGGGCCGTAGCCACTATTGAGCACGTGTGGAGGAAGGGGTCTGATTTGATGAACCAGACTGGGAACCAGGAGGAGACCAGCTGTTGGCGACGCGGTGGGAGATATCCAAACATCCACGCTTGAAAGTGGTCCACCAAATGAGACCGGAATCTGTGGACAGCTTCTGGGAGGGTGGGGATGGAGCCAGCGATGGCATCCAAGACAATCGTGTGGATAGTCCACATGGCGATTGCAACCACCAGAGCATGGAGGGAGGGTGGAAGGGGGGGGCCATTGATGAAGCAAACATATCTCTTGACAGACTGAAGGGATGCGTTTGATCCTGCCCCAGCAGACGTTGGACTTCGCGCCATATCACTTTAGAGGTGGGGAACTTCTCCAGGCGGAGGAACAGCGTTCCATTCTGGCCACACACGACACAGGATGAGTGTAAAGCATTAGAGCGCTCAGCTGTATGATACACCCGCCTCAGGCAGCGCCACACATGTGAGCGAACTTGAGGCTGCAACAGAGGATGGTGTGCTTATTTCCAGATAGTCTTTTGGGTCTCAGTGGAATAGGGGATGTCCATCATGTCCAGGTAGTCCACCCTGGATAGGACCTGGGGTCGAATGGGGATCACGCCATCATGGATGAGTAGCCCTGTACCTCTTGTGTGAACTGAGGAGAGGGGCGGCCTCTTCGGGTTATATGTCTGCTAAAACAAATTCTTTACTCTGCGCTTCGCATTGAGTAGGATTCGTTTGTAGTGGGTTTTAGTCCCGTGAGGACCTGTGGCTGATGTGTGTGATGCGAGGTATTTCATCAGGGAGTGGGGGTTTGATGGATTGTTGAAGCCCAAGGCTCGGGAGAAGTTGGAGTGGGCCGCGCGGGACCAATGTTGGGATGGGAGTGTAGGAGCGGTGATGGCCGCGATCCAAGTGCCCAGGATCTTGGCAGCATGAGCTTTGAAGTCAAGCAGGCCTATGCCACCTTGATGATGAGGGCCAAACATGACCTCTAGCCGTACTGGTGGAGGGCGGCCTGACCAAAATCATCCTTGCAGCAAGGCATACAAGGATTTGAAGAATCTTGGGGAGAAGGGGATGGCGTGGGCTCCGAACCAGACTTTGGATAGGAGCATAGAGTTGGCAAGAACAACCCTGCCAGTGAGGGTAGTAGGGTGGGCTCTGAGAGAGGCGATTCGCTTCGTCACGTTGTCCAGTATACAGCACTCCATTACTGCTGACGCATATCCGCCTGCCTCCATCCACACACCCAGATGGCGCACCGGTCCTATGGTAGGATGCGGCACGAAGGGGAGCACCAGTGGAGCGGTGTGTGTTGAGTTAGTAAGGCGTGGACGTGGGCGAGCAGATGGGCCGGGTTGGGAACTAATTGCTGGGGCCCAGCAGTTCTGAAACTGACCAAGGAGGATGATTTCGGTTTTGGAGGCGTTCAGTGCCGCGTTGCTTACCTGGGAATATTCCTGGATGAGGGCTTCAAGCGCGCGTGCATCTTTGTTACTAGACACCCCCACCACGCAATTATCTGCAAATGCCATCATCTTGACTGGGGTTTGGCCTGGCACATGGACCCCAGTGAGTTGGGCATTCACATTTCGCAGTAGTGGGTCAAGGCTGAAGTTGTATAAGAGTGGGCTGAGGGGGTCCCCTTGTCGTAAGCCCCTTTGAGGGCGGACTACTTCCATTAGGAAGCCTGGGCCACGCACTGCCATTGTTGCAGATTCCGTGAGCAGCATCACCCAGTTGATGAAGTGGGGGGTAGGCGGAATTGATGGAGACAGGCCCTAAGGTATTCCCAGTTTACTATATCATAGGCCTTTTGTTGGTCTAAGAATACAAGTGCCCCAGAGGCTGTGGACTGACATACATTAGCCACAGAGTGCACGTTATCCCAAATCGACCTTCTGGGGATGAAACCGAATTGTTCTGGGGAGATGGTGGCAGATGCTACAGTCCCTAAACGGTTACCCATGATTTTTGTTAAAATTTTGTTGTCTGTGTTTGTTAGAGAAATGGGGCGCCAGTTGGCTAAGTCAAGCTTATCCCCTTTCTTGAAGAGTGTGATAGTAAAGGCCTCATGTCCTCCTGGTAGGAGGCGCCTTTCCAACAGGCTTTGGTTAAGTGAGGCTAGCAGCAATGGGGATATATATTTGAAATATTTTTTGTAGAACTCATATGGAATGCCATCTGGGCCTGGGCATTTTCAGTTTGGCGCACCACGAATGGCTGTCCATAATTTGTTCGAGTAATTAAATTCATTTTTTCCAGGTATTGGAAAATGGTGCAGATATGAGCTCGGTTGAGAAATTCTGCTATTTTGGCTGGCTGAATTGGTTCATCTCAGTATAACTTGGAGTAATATTTTTGCATTTCGATTGCCAAATCGGCCAGTGTGTCTACAATGGAATTATCCAATCTTCACACCTGTGTGCAGGCCACACTCTGGCATGGTGCAAAAAATTATTTAAAGAAGTATGCGGTGCACTTGTTGCCTTTAGTGATGCATGTGGCCCTGTATTGGACACAAACCCGATGTTTGTGTTGCCTTTTGAGTGCGTTGAGGTGGGTGGCTGCCTCCGCCCACTTCTGGCCCCATGCAGGGATGTATCCTGTGGCTGGAATGTTGGACTCCAAGTGGGCCAATTCTACCAGAGTGCGCGAGATAACTGCCAATGTGGCTCGTGAGCATCTGGAGGAGAGATGGCGATAGTGGCAGATGGTGTCCTCTTTGAAAGTTGCCCATGTGGAAATGGGGTCTGCACAAAATGGTGCAACAAACGATTTTGCCAAAGTTGCCTCTTCCACCCACATGGAAAATCCTGGCGACGCGAGCTCAGGGGGGCAGATTTTGCACCAATGTGGGGCCTTTGCAACTGTGACAGGTAAGTGGTAGGTTATCGAGACCAGTCAGTGGTCAGAGAATTCCATTTTTGTTGTTTTGAAGTGGGAGATGTGGGGTTGGAATTTCGCCAGCATTAGAATAAGGTCGATGTGGGTCATAGACCTTAATTGGCTGTTGTGGACGTGGGGATGCATCATGTTTTCAAGCAGTGGGGCATGTCATGGCAGCGCATCCATTAACCCAAGGGTGGCTTTTAGAATGCATAGTTCTATGTGACCCTGTGGGGCGTGGGGTGAGGGCGGCCACTAGTCCGTTGGTGAGGTTAGCCAACAGTTCGTGTCGCCAACTAGGAAAGAATCAGGGGGTAGCAGGAGGGATTTGACCAATGAGAAAAATTCCTGACGCTCGTGTGCACCGTTTGGGGTGTAGATGTTGATGATTGCATGCACAACATCAGCCCATGAGAAGGTGACGACGAGCACTTGGCCATTTAGGAATATTTCTGAGGATGTGAATTTGAAAAAATTATTTTTCTGAATTAGCACCCCACAGTGCTTCGACCAAAAGGATAGGGATGGGAGGAGTATTGTTTTCCAAGCTTCCTTGGAACCTTGTGGACAGTGGGACTCCTGGATGGCCAGGATATCCACGGGTAAATTGTGTTGTAAAAAACTCAGTTTCCTAGCCCAGGACAGGGAGGCCTTGAGTCTGGAGATATTCAGCATCCCTAGAGTGAAGGTTTCCCCCATTGCACCTTAGGTGCGAGGGGGTGGGCCCCTGGGCCCACCAGCCTCTTCAAGGTCCCCATGGGCTTTCACAGCAGCGTGGGTGCTAGCAGCAATGCTATTGGGGTTTTTGTTAATTTTTGCGGAAAGAGTTGCGTTGGCTTTGGCCTTCACTTTTTGTTTTCCCGATGTCAGACGAATTTTTCTGCGGTGCAGATAAGTTTGGTGCACCGTCGAGTGGGTCAAAAAATTTTTTCAGTTGGGATAGGTCCCAAATCAGTTTCAACCAGAGCTTGGGTGCAGTGATTGGGTGAGATCAAATCTCCCATCAGATCCTCAGATTGAGTGGCCCACTCAGCATGGGCCTCCCAATCTGATTGGGTGATAGATTCTCAAGTCACTTCCACCGCGAAGGTCTCCATGTCCTCCTGGCGTTGTGAGTGTGGGATAGTGGTGTTGGCCTTGGCCACTTCCTTGGCCACGGCCCTATGGGCCTGCTTGGCCTTCTTCCGCTCCTGCAGGGAGATGGGCTTTACCAATAGGTAGCAGCCTTGTGCTCCCCACGGGAAAGCCTCTTTGGTGCTTGCGGTTGGTTTGTAGTGCGCCTCTCCGCTGGCCATGGCTGCCGAGGGGTGCTCTTGGAATGTGACGCCCTCCTTGATGGGGCATGCATGAACCTTATGGCTGAACGCGTCACAGTGGGTGCAAATGGGGGGCGCGCTGTCCACGGTTACCCAGAATGGGTGGGTGGTATGCCCTGCAATGTCAATAAAGGTGGAGTGTGGGATCTGGGTTAGGTCCTTTGCGATCTCCTCAGTTGGGGTCAGAACTGCGATGGCTTTGCCGGTGCACAGGTGTGGCATCAGCGTGAAACGTTGCATTTCAAAAGATTGTATTTCGCCATATATGGTGAGACCATCTTTCAGGTGTTTCTCCAAAATGTCACGTTTTGCCATAGTAGGCAAAAAGTCAAATGTGAGGAAAATTTGGTTTGATTTTGTCCATCTGGTGCATTTGGTTTCAACAACCCGTTGCCCTTTGGGGAGGTTGACCACTATTTGCACCGCTGCAGCCTCATCTGCTGCTATTTTGCTTTTGAAACCTAGGTCCAGCCAACCGCACAACATGGAGTGAGGTGCAACGTACACCGCAGTCAGGAAAATTTTGTGTACATCTTCACAAAATTTTTCCCATAAGGCCATTTCTTGGATGTCCAGATACACACGGACTCTGAATTCCACCGATGAAAGTGGCTGGGAGTGTGGCGTGTTGATGTACTGGTTGCATCGTGCTTGCCACATGAGTATCTCCAGGGAAATTGTGACCATCGGTTTTTTGAGATTTTGTCTATTCCGCCGGATTCTCTGGGGCATTTTCGAACGTTGGAGGCTGCAGGCCTTCCGCCTGCTCATCTTGCCTTGCTTGCCCAACTGCTCCCAGACATAGTGCAAACTGATCTCCTCTGTGAGATTATTAAACTAGATTTAGTCTTGAATTGAATAGGTTGCAAAAGTGTTTGCAACGAGAAAGAAAAGTAATTAAGCTCTTATTCAAAGCAGCTTATGTTCATTAAGGGTTTTAACTCAAATAATAGTTAAATTTAAAAAGATAATTTCCACATCCAATATAGGATCTTATCCCCTAGTGGGCAAGCAGCTATATTATAATTTAATCAACTGGGTAATATGGAAATATCAAAATACCAACATTAGGCCTTTTGAGTAAAAAAATTTATTTATTGCCGTTCATAAGGCGACTGGCACAGTTGTTATGTGAAAACACTAAGTAATCTATGATCCTATTAAATATGGATTATGTCTTACCATATCCAGTATAAAACCATTTATTGCTAGGGACACCAAGATGAAATCCCTAGTAGAAAGCCACTCCATATCAATTGGTTAAACTTAATTATCTCTGTCATAATTTCTCTATGGACGTTGAGGGGCCCTTGGACAATACATATGCTCAGTCTAAATATATCTTTGTAGCTATTAATCACCTCACTAAATAGGTAGACGTTAAAGCAGCTAGGGACTTAGGGGCCATGACTAAGAATAATTTTAATTTTGGAAACTGTTATTTAACAGCACAGAAGTCCTTCAGTTTCTGTTGACATGTGATTTAACTACTTTATCATCTCATATATCTATAATCTTAAATTAAATTCTTTGAAGTACGCCAACCAAGTGATGGACATAACATTGATAATTGAGAAAAAGAACAGAAAAAATTGGAACAACAAAACAAAGCAAAACGTCAAACCAGGTAGGGAGTGGAGTACTGCTAATCCACTATGACAGAGGGGTAGGGGTGTCAGTAAATTTTGCTACGGAATTGTTGCACATGACAGAATAACAATGGTAGTTATATAAGACAAAGGTAGAGAGCCAGGGCTTTGGGGCATTAGCGTGGTGGGGTAGGATGTGGTTGAAATATTGGTTTATTTTTCTCAATATTAGCTTGGAAGACAGCCTCAACTAATTCCGCAAAATGATGTTCAGCATGAAGGCGGGAATCTGGGAGTTGGGCCAAACTGGTTATACCTTGCTGGATAAATTTTAACAGATGGTTTGAATAAGCTAGTTTTGAATCAAGCAAGACAGCATCTATGGCATCATCTTTCAATCTGATGAACTACTTCTGTGCTTCTTTGGGAAAATTAGAGGGGAAGTCAATTGTGATCAGCCATTCATGACAGTAAGCAACTGATTGGGCAAATGCTTTGTAGAGGTGGTGGCAACGGGGTGAGGCCACAGTTGCTAAGGCGAGATGATGGTCACTTTGGTAGGGGATGCATTGGGTTTAGGAGCGAAGCATCTGGGCGAGAGGGATTTGTAAAAATCATGATTATAAATTCAGTCCATTAATAATCCATGCCAAACTTTTACCAGTTTTCTTATTATGGACGATTTTACCTAATCCATCAACCTAAGACAATAGATCTCATGGAATTTGGTTTGTGAGAGTAGTAGATGCAGAATGTGGGTGGTTAGTGGTGGGCTAATGGGTGGATGCTTGAGCTTGAATGGTGCTTCAAGCCTGAATCTGATAGGCTGGGTTAAATTTGGGCGGGTAAATGTGGACAGAGTTTTTGTGGAGGCAGATTTTCCACTCTGGCCCCATGAGCTAGTGTGGAGGGTGGGGGCAATCAAATACTCCATCCAGATGCCGCTGACAATTATAAAGAAGCTGCATTAGAGGAAGTGGAATGATGGCAGGACTGTTTAGAATGGTTGAACCCAAAACAGAAGGGACAATCTGATGACCATTGTCAACACAAACCCAAAAAAATTTCTCTGTTGCAGCTGTGAAGTTAGCATGGGGATGTTTGGGGCAATGGCGGAGTGGTGTGGGATTATGGTGGAAGTGACATAAGGGACAGTTAGGTGGTCTGCACCAGAGAGAACAGTGAAGATGTGGTTAGGTTGAGTGCTATAAGCCATAAGCACCGCCATCAACTGTTCATGTTAAATTTTGGGTGAAAGGTGGGAAGGGAAGGACACAAATGACACTACCAATGTGATTTTGTATGGGAGGTGAGTACAGGTAGTAGAAATGGGAGTGTTTTTGTAAAATAGTAGAGTAAAGGCCGCTGCAGTAGCGCCAACTTCCACTTGGAAGCCTATGTCAAAATAGCCCTTAAAAAGGTGTAAGTCTATAAAGCCTTCTGGTGCAAAGGCAGCAGTGGCTAACTCGATTATTGTTTTTCAGCATATGGAATAAACGCCCATAATTGACATAGAGGCAAAAACGAATTTTGGAATGAGGAAGGGCGAGATGATGGGGTGAGAAGAAAATATGCATGAAAGGTGGGGAGCTAAGTCCCGTGGGGGACAAGTTGGCCAGAAGAGTTTATGGGCTATATGAGCCTATCTGAATACATTTGCCCGCAGAGCAAAAAATTTTAGGTGGTGGAGCACCGCTGCCCCACACTGGAGCAGCAAGCTGCAGACTAAGGACATTAATTGGATAATGGACGTGGCCAGAGGCGGTGATAAGATAAACATTTTTTACAAAACTTGCTTAAAAGTGAGATTGATAAGAAAGAAAAGTTTCAGATATCTATAATCTTAATGATAATATGGGTACAAGAGGGGTACTATCTATTACCCATTATCCTATAATAATGGCACGTTTGACGAATAACTGTAAACTCATTGTAATTTTTCATAGATTATTCTTGGAAAGAGCGCCTAATTGGATCCTTTACCTGCCTACCATCATATATGCATACATCAATACATAATATTAGCCATGGGGTAATCACGTTTGCCTTAATTCTTTGTAAAGCAACTTATGGTGCCAACTTTATTATGACTAAGTGTCTAGAAAGTATGAGTCATAGTGAACTAGATTAGCTTATGGGACCTTAATTCAGCAGCAAAATTCTGCTTACTCTATCTCCCTAGTTTGTAAAATCAACGCTAGAGCACATGATATGAAGATCGCTGGACTTTATCTGCTTTTGAGGTAGGGGAATTAGGCTGATAAAATGAAAACTATGGTTTTTGAAGGACCACCAAAATAGCACATATTAGGAAAGATTTTTTGAGATATAGAGAAGACATCTACAAATATTTACGCTCTAAATGATCCTATTAAGGGCTATCTTATCAATTGAGTGCATGATATGTACCTCAATATACACCATTAACATTTTGGGCTTCCAACCCTATCTTTTAATAGCTCATTTGACCCCAGCTAATTTTATTACCTAATGTTTGGCCAAGTGAGTGAAGTTGTTACAAGTGGTTTGACCAACCATCAGCTATGCAATATCAATCTAATGCTTATATTTAACGAATAAATAGAATGGACTTATATGCTTATAGAGTTATCGAGCGTGCGTCCCTTATCCTTTATGGAGTTGGAAAATTAGTGAATTAATTTTGATGATTTAGACTTGAAGCTCTAGTTATAAATATATGGCAAATCAAATTCCATAATCCTATTGGTGCAATTTCAATTACATGATCTAATGACTGTCTTGGGTCCCAGCCTAGGAATTCATATCCACTCTGATTTTTATATATACTTAACCTTTATATTGTCCCCTGCTTCAGAATGTCGTAATTCTGATATGACTGGATGATAATCCCTGAGTCTATATAGTGAAACAAATTGAATCCGCCAAAAAGTTATGAGTATGATCAATATAAGCGCTTCAAAATGAGGCGATAATGGGTTATTGGGAAATCGGCCAGATTAAGAAATTGTGAATTAACGAATGAAGAATTGAAGGAACCAATGATATAAGGTCAATGAATTACTAAGCCATGAAAACGGTACCATCCAAAGATGCTAAAACACAAGCGTGATGAGATGATCAAGGAGGTTAGATTGTTAATTGCTTTGAGAGCGGGCGAAATAGGGAAGATCCGCTAAAGTTATCATATAAAATAAAAGAGTATAGTGGGGCAAGTGCTCCATATTATATTAAAATTTTATTACTGTTGTTACAAGGGCAACAATCCTCATATTGCTGTTCCTATTGCTCAGTGGGTCAAATCCTGCGCATTTTTGTTTATGGAGTATCTCAACGGAAATGCCAATCTTATAGCAGTGGTACTCACTACAGGGGGCTCATTGATCAATCACATAGACTGATAAGCGTTCCTCAGTCGCTAGTTATATCATATCCAGCTTGCTTTAATAAGGAATCACTTCAGCACACTGCACCTGTTGAATATGCAGAACTCAAGCTTGCCTTGGACGCCGTGCTTAAATGGAAAGAAGATATTCTGCAAAAATGTTGTATTGATAAGCTGCCTCCATTTGATTGCAATGAAACATTCATGGATTCTTTATATGATTTGAGTTTGCAGTAGAAGGTGCTTCAGATCGGCTTAAAGCCAATTTACTAATGTCCAACTTGGATGTTGGAAGCGCCAACCATGTAACTTGCTATCTTCCCAACAGTTCCTCTAACTATCAAAAAGTGAAGGATACTGTGCTGTGGTTGTTTGGAGGTACAATTAAAATGGCGCAAAGAAAGGCTGAGGTTTTAACCATTGGGCTTCAACATAATTAGACCCTCACTGCGTTTGCTGATCAATTCTCAGCTGAAGCCCATGTGTTAAGTGGAGAAGAATATTTAACTGTATGTGACATATGCATAGCTTTGACCTCTGCAGTGAAACCATATTGTGAGCTTTTTAATGCCCTGGCCTCATATTTAGAAGTTGACGTACCCTTATCTAAATGTGTCCAAATTCTACACAGTCTATCCACTACCTTCCCTCCACCTAACACAGAGTGGAAATGCAGCGCCTCTGCTGCAGGAATTTCTTACCTGGGGGAATTATCTCTCCCTGTTCAGCGTTCATTTGGCATCCCCTGGCCTTATCATTGATACGCACCTCACCTCCAATCCAATTGCCAACAGCAGCTCACCTATCAGGAGGGGTCAGGTTACACTGTTCAATTCCAGCCCAACCTTTGGGGTGGCTCCTTTTAGAATTAAGGTCATATGTCTTATGGGATTAATTGCTTTTCGTGTGGTCGATCTGGGCACCTGGTAGAAGTTGTCACATTTGTCAGGCCCAGTACTTACCGCAGGAGCAGTACCACCAGGGAAAAATCAGAGCGAAGTAGAGATGGGACTCTCTACCTCTTCTATTCTGACCCAAAATGTCCCACTGGAACCTATTCCTGTACCTTCAGTGGAAGTTCTTCAGTATTATTACACCTTCTTATATCAACAACCAGTTGGAGGAGTGAATGTATCTGACATGAACGCGATATACAGACATGGCGGAAGCAAACTCTTAGGAACAGCCAAAGCCTTATGCTTGTCAATTGTTCATCACCTTTCTACTGATGAACCAAATCCATTAGCTGATGCGCTTTTATTAAAAGATGTAAGCGTGGACCTCCCTGTGGACGCTATTGTTAAAGAATACCTTAAAGAGGGGAAGGGTATTATGTGCTTCCTTGGAAAGAAAGACCCATTAAATGTTCATGTCTTAAAATATCAGTTGCAACTTACTCCAAGTGTACTTACTGTGATACTGTCATAGCAAAAACTTGAGTTTGTGCTATAATTGATACAGGTTTCCCATTCAACACAGTATCCTCAAAGTTGGTGTTGAAGCAGGCTATAAAAGCCTGATATGGAGCATCATATGGTGTATGGGATGCAGGAGCGGAAAGCACGGTCTCTGAAGGAGCGTACAGTGCACTACCCTTGCGGTTTGGGTCAATTGTAATTGTAGCCCCAACTATAATGTTACCAAACAATAACTATGACCAGTTAATTGGAACCACTTTTATGCGAAACTTTGGGGCTGTTGTCAATATGGCAGCAGAGACATTTGAAATTATGGGGCAGCGGATCCCATTCTATTTGACTTCCAGCGGAATGCCAAGGGATTTGGTACACATGAGTCACATATACCTTGCATACAGTTATGGAGTGGTTGTGGTTCGCTATCATCAACTAAAGAGTAAGACTCAGGCTCTTCCTCACCAAATTTATGAATATCAAGGGCTACCGCTTAGAGCCTCTGGCCCTATATCTGTTCCCTCTGGACACCAAGCAATCCTAAGAACTAAGCTAGAGGTGGAAACGCCTGCTGGGCTATATGGGGAGGTCATTGGGCCCTATCAACAATCACAGCTCGAGCCCCACGTGGCCCCTGGCATTATACTTCCAGGGCATGGGGAGATCAAGGTCTTGGTAGCGAATCTACAGGATAAACTAATACAACTCCGCTGATATCAAGTAGTTGCATTCCTCCATTTCATTCCAGTCAAGGAGGTTAATGGGATTCATAAGTTTGATATACTGGCTGAACTTGGTCTGCCAGCCAAAACAAAGCCTGGTACAATGGCAGCCGTACCACAAGAAAACTTAATGGGGTTAACATAAGATCAGAAAGATTGAGCAGAAGCCTTATTTCAAGAATACAAAGAGACCTTTGCTGTCGATGATCATGAATTGGGGTGCACCCAAGGAGTGATCCATCAAGTAGACACTGGGGATCATCCCCCCATCTGATCTTGGCCAATCTGCTATTAGAACAGTGGAAGAAGTTGTCACAGTTGAAATCGATAAACTGTTGGAGCAAGGAATGCTTAAACCATCAAAAAGCCCACTGGCTTCCCCTGTCCTTATTATCAAAAAGAAGATTGGTACTAACCGGGCAGTAATTGATTACCACAAGCTCAACAGAATTGCAAAAAAAGACTCATAACCTTTGCCACAGATTGATAATGCTGTAAAAAGTTACTAAGCTGGGTTGATTATCAGTTGTCAACCCTAGTAATCTTTTTACTGCGCAAGTTCAGTTTCCTTGTGCACCTCGCATTGTAAGAATCTTTAATCTGATAATAGTATGGTGACTATTATCCATAGTTGAGTTAGAACTATTTTCAGGCTCAACGCTTTGGCCGGTATTTCCAATTAAATACTTGATAGTTGTACTCGTAGGGATTCGTTCCCTGCAATACAGTCCACTTGATCTTCGTCAAAGATCCTCTGATGACAGTCTCCTTCAGCCCAACACACAGTCGGCATCAAACCCTTAGTCATGGTTCCCTTCATCTCTAGACCCCACTCAGATCTCTACTCTTCTCTCTGAGAGTCTACCAATTATTGCCTTCTGCAATAATATCCTTGAGATGGAACTTCATGCTAGATTCTGATACTCTAAGTTTAACCAAATCTACAATAAAAATAATAATATTCTAATTTATTAATATGTATCTGGGTATATGTGTCTTAATGTGCATGTTTTTTAGTATAGTGAATCCTAGGGAATTTATAGGGGATTCAGATGTCTAACCCTCAGTTGACACCTCTTTGATAGAAATGGCAGCTGTTGCCATTGAATCAGCCTTCCTCGTCTCAGCAGCGATGGTCTTCCCCATCCTTTCAAGGATTCCATCATTGGACATCCTTGAGACCTAAAACGGAAAGAGTTGGAAATGTGTCCCTAACATTTTTCTCTCGATCCAAGCAAACCAACCATAATTGGCTAGTGACCTGCTTAGGTAATGCAACTTTTTACCCATTATGGCAGGTCACTTCACCAACCAATTGATTCGCCAGTTGCAGGCGGCATCACTCTCCTTGCAACTCACCATACATTCCCAATTGGTCAGTGATGAAACTGACCAATCTCAATCGGTACACCTAATAGTCAATCACTATCTGATGCCCCTATTTT
>JAKSZP010005701.1:0-76801 GCA_022478985.1 Massospora cicadina | reverse complement strand
TTTGTCTAACTATTACCAAATCTACAATAAAACTAATAATGTTCTAAAGTAGTAATGTATAAGTGTATATGTATTTTTAACTATATTTATGTCTATCTTAATGTCTATCTTTTATTAGAGTGAATCCTAGGGAATTTATAGTGGGGGATTTGGCGCACAACCCTCAGTTGACACCTCTTTGATTAAGTGGCAGTTGTTGCCAATGAATCACCCTTCCTCGTCTCAGCAGCGATGGTCTTCCCCATCCTGGCTAGGATTCCAACGTTGGACATCCTCGAGACCTCAAATGGAAAGAGTCAGAAACGTGTCCCTTATATTTTCCTCTGATCCAAACGAATCAACCATAATTGGCTAGCAACCTGCTTAAATAATGGGACCTTTTACCCATTATGGCAGGTCATTTCACCAACTGATTGATTCTCTAGTTGCAGGTGGCATCACTCGCCTTACAACTCATTAAACATTCCCAATCAGTCAGTGATGAAACCTGACCGATCCCAATTGTTACACCTAATAGTTAATCACTATCAGATGCCCTTATTTTGTCAGCCACTCCACCCAATGAGATATTAGGTATTCATCTGGATTGATCCCTGATGGATACAACCAGACAAATATTTAAAATCCCCTGAATGTAGTTCTTCTGAAATATGGGTCAACCAATTTCTAATACACTTCACTTTAGGGAATTTCCCCTACCAATACCAGGTAATCTAGCAGGCTGAATATGGGCAAAAATCCCAACAGGACCTCTTTGCAGTCCTTAAATACAATTTTTAAAATAGAAACCAGATCACTTTTCAAGTCTTGATAATTTTATTAAAATTCTTCCTAAATCCCATATTCTAATTAGTGCCATAATATTTGATGTTTTAGCTCTAATTAGAAATACTGATTTAATAAAATAAATGTTCTGGAGAGCAAAGATTTTAATTAATTAGCCTCAGACATTTACACCCTACAAAAAATGGACCTAGTAAGAATGAGACTTTGACAGATAGCTGAGATTTATAATGGTAAGCCATTATTTTTAGTACATGTGGTGCCTAACCCAAGGAAGTCCTTTATGCATCTTTATTTGCATTGTACCAAATAAAGAAATTATTAGATAAAATCCTAGCATGATGTCATAGCGTTGGGCCTAAGCATCCATAATATAAGGGGAAGAAGGGTTAAGGGAATTATTGTCACATGTTGTTTCTTCAGGTGGCGTGTAAAGCGGACAAAAAGGGGGTTGGAGCGTCAGTGGCATGGGCATAATGAGAAGGAGGTGAGGGTTCTCCTCATCTATGAGGCCAGAAGTATGCATCGCCTTGAAATATTGAGCAAGTTGGTGTTCAGCATAGGTAATGAGTTTGGGCATATAAGTTAAGGATTTGATGCGTTGGCAAGTTTAGGAGTAGTTGGGGTCAAAAAGCAATGATTTTTCCGCATCAACACATGCGAGGTCTGCTACATATGCAAGTTCTTATACTCAATTTAGCTTCACCAAAAAACCCTTTGGATATTTAGGGATAGGAAAGCCCTTACAAAGTGGCTTAAATGCTTATGGAGGGCTTGGTGGAGAAGAGTGTTGGTGGGGGAAGTGGCTGCATTGTCTATTTTTGATAAATATCTTTGTAAGCTTGGAAACCATTAGGATGGAAATGGCAGAGGGGAGTCAAATTAGGTTTTTTGTGACAAATTCTGATCAGTTGAAGTTGGGTTTAATTCCATTAGTGCGTTCTGCATTTGCGATCCATTTGAGAGCATCAAAACGATTTGATAGTCCAGCGCTGAGCCATAAACCAGAGTTGGTTGTGTGGAATATGCAGATTGGCCGCGCACAATTGACCACAGAAAATCTGCCAACTTATGAGCCACAATCTTCTCAGAAATATTTCTGGCAGATGAGTTTTGGTTGGGAAGAGTGGTGGGAGCAGCGCCCTCGGTGAATGAAGGTATTTAAAAGAATTGATACCCTTTTCAAGATTTTATTAAAAAAAGTGATGGGGTTGGCGCTAGAGAAAAGAGTGGCGGGAACAGCTTCATTGGAAACTGCTGGGCACTTGTGCTTTAAACTGATCAAGTTCAAAGCACAAGGGGCAAATGCGCGGCTATTTTGACACATGCCCATAATGCCTAGGGCAGATCTGATCACAGCGTGGGGGGTGCCAGACAACGGGATAATAACAAAGATGAAACTGATTCTACTCCCTTATAAGGTTTGCATGGTGATAAATCATTTGATGGAGGAGTCATATCTACACCTGATCTTCAATTATTACAATACTCATATACCCTTAAAGTGACAGCTTCTGATGTAAATGAACAACCTCCAATGATTTTTTGGAATCATTTTGATTAGCATCCTTAAAGCAGTTGATTAAGGATCCTGTATGAAGAGAGCTTTGAAGTCCACCTTGTCAAAAACAATCCCATACTTCTATAGATATATAAAGTTTTTATGTAAGCTAACACCCACTTGTTTTGTCTTTTAATCTTTTCTTTTAATGAAGTGATTATACACCAATTACTTATTAAAAAATCTGCTTCCGAATTTTTAGCTTTAGAAAGTTTATTTTTGATTCCTCATCTGGTTGACCATTTTCCCATTGCCTTGAGAGATATAAAACTTATCCGGTTGACTATTACCTGTGTCCCATGTTGGGATCACTGATTGATACCACAGATCCTTTGTTGTAATTGGGCCAGGTGGCCCAAAGTCAAAGGGTGTTGGAAACTTACCTTGGTTGCTTCTCTTAATTGAGAAGTCTTGTTGATCCAGATATCAAGTCTGGTGAGGCAAATTTATAATACAAACTTTACTTAAAATTGCAAAAATGAAGAAAAAAAGCGTAAGGTTTATCTGCATAATACCCACTATAAATGGGTTAGTGGGAAGGTGTTTCAGGGGAAAATCTGTGCCTCCCAAGCCTAGATCAAATAAAGTTTACCAATAGGTGATTCAATAAAAGCACAATTATGCCAGTTGATCTGATTGTGCTTGTCTCATATATCAGGTTCAAACTCCAATAGAAGTTTGAGCTTTTTGTTCTGTTTGGGATTAATTCCTGTTTTCCAATGCATATGAATTGACCATTCAGATGGGAATCCTGACAATAACTCCCTCTAGATCTTGAGGCAGGTGGAAAAGGATGAAGAAAGCGGTTATGCATGCAGCTTACAACTGTGCCCAAAACAACCTCTATGATTGAGTGTTCATTACCCCATCTATATATGACTCAAAAAAGGACCTGACCATTTGGTGCCCAGTTTGTGATTATGACCTATAGGCTGGTGATGGTAGAATAGGACAGGTCACCTAGATGGAAGGTGTAGGAGATTGTGCTTATCTTTTAATTGAGCAGTTTCTCTACTGGTTATGGCGTACAGTTTTTTGGCAGCCAGGGCCTGAAGTCTTAGAATTTTATTTGCAATAATTCACATAGAAACTTCAGGTGCTTCAGGAGAATCTTGGTCAAACTTTGCCTGAACTTTGGAAGGCATATGGGATTTCTGTCATACAACGCTTAGAATGGCGACATCTTAGTAATTTGATGGTAGCTTATCTAATAAGCCAAAATTGCACTAGGCAAATATTGGGGCCAGTGCAGAGGGTCAGTCATGGCCATTTCCTGAAGGGTGGCATAAGGGTACCTTTTACCTGCTCCACCATTCCATTAGTGGCAGGATGGTAGGGAGTGGAAATTATCTGGGTGGATCCCATCGGCTCAGCTATTTCTTTCACTAGTGATGATCAGAAATTTTGCCCATTATTGGAGAGCATTAAATGAGGGCACCCATGCTGAGTAATAATCTGATTTTAAGAAAGGTGGCAGTAGTTTTTTCTGAAGTAAAATATTGTGATACAGCTTCAATCACTTGTTTAAATGATCCATAACCAGGAGGAGGAACCGTGACCATTAGAGGCTCAAGAGAGAGGTCCCACAAAACTAATATTAATACTATGAAGGGTTCAAAGGGTGGAACCACTGGATGTTGTAACTAGGGATTAGGTCCGGCTTGACTTTGGCATACCATGCAGGAATCCAAAACATCTTGGATTGTAACAATCATTCCTTCCCAGTAACGTTAAAGCTTGAGCCACTGGTAAGTTTTCTGACCTCCTCTGTGGCCGACTTGCTAATGTCCCTCCAATACAATGTCAGTTCGCTCTTAAGGTTGTACATAGGGCACCCAATTTTTGGGACACAAGTTTGCACAATTGCCATTTTTGATTTAAAGACCCGCCGATTTTTTTTCTAATTCCTTTTAAAAGTTAGGGGATTCTTCTTTCCAAAAGTGAATTGAATTAAAAGGTCATAAAATCAATCCTCCTCAGGGTCAGTTATGGTTAATATGGGCAGCTGGGATAGGCAATCTGCATTTAGGTGTATGGGCCCTGGTTGATGGATGATAGAAAAGTCGTAGTTTTTAAGTTTTAACGCCCATTGGGCTAACCTCTCATTGGGGTCCTTCATTTGCTGTAGCCATCGCAGGGAAGCATGGTCTTTAATTATAGTGAAATATTCTTCATATAGAAAAGGGCAGAAATGTTTAACAGCTAATAATACCGCCAAGCATTTGCATTCTGTAACATTATAGTTGCGTTCAGTTCTTATTGAAGTTTTTGCTATAGTAGGCAATAGGATGATCTACCAAGCTTTCATCATGCTGCAATATGATGGCTCCAATTAGTATATCAATAGCATTGGTAAAAAGGAGAAAGGGTTTATCAAAGTTTGAATGTATAAGTACTGGAGAGTGGGAAAAACTGAAATGTGATTAGTTGAAAGCCTTCTTTTGCTCTTCTTTTCACTGGAAGGGTATCCCTTTTTTCAAAAAATATACAAGAGGCTCAGAGGTGTCAGCAAAGTAGGGGATGAACTGGCAATAATATTCCACCATTCCTAAGAAGTTTTGTACATCTCGTATGGATTTAGGGGGGCATTTTGAAAATGGCCAGGACCTTTTCATCTATTGGGGATATTTCAGTTTTTACCTGCCTTATGGCCCAAAAATCCATCTCATTCTGAAAGAATGAGCATTTTGACGGCTTTAGTTTTAATGATGATTGCTGTAACCACTGGAAGACTTGCCTAAGGTGATTTAGGTGTTCTTCAAAAAGTTCTTGAGCACACAGTAATATTGTCAAAATAAACTAGCTCGCAGGAGCGTTTCAAATCGCCTAGTATTTCGTCCATGGCGCATTGGAAGGTAGCAGGGGCGTTACATACCCCTGCGGCATTTTATTGGGCTCAAATTGTCCTTCATTTGTGATGAGAGCGCATTTTTCACGGTCTTCTGGGGATAAATCTACTTGCCAGTACCCACTAGCGAGATCCATAGCTGAGAAATAGTGAGACTCTGACATCAAGCGTAAGGAATCATTTATACGTGGCAATGGATAGCTGTCTTTTTGGGTGATCAAATTGAGGTGGCGATAATCCATAATAACATGGTAGCCATCATCCTTCTTTTGAATCAATAAAAGGAGGGAGCTTACGGGCTTTTAGAAGGCATGAATAACCCAGCGTCAGGCAGTTGCTGTAACGCTACAGCCAATTGTGCTTCTTCCACTTTGGATTTTTGCTATGGCCGGAATTTTAATGGAGGGTGAGCCTCAGTCTCGATTTTGTGAATTACCCTGGACATTTTACCGTAGTCACTTGGTCCTGAGGAAAAATATTTCCATACTCTTCAAGGAGGTCTCCGACGGTTTTACATTCATTAGGGGTGAGATTGTCCCCAAGTTTGTCTGTCAACCAAAGTTATATCAGGTGGGGGATCAAATCCTAAACTTTGTAATGATCCAAAACATCTCACATCGGCAACATTCTCAATGGGACATAGTTTTACATAAGCAATAGGGGCATATTGAGGGACTTGGAGGGTATGATTTGTTAAGTTCCTTAATAAAATAGAGATAGATTTCCCATAGGCAGGATCCAAAATCCCAGGGCAGGTCAACGCTTCATTGATAGAAGGGTTTAGGTGCCTCTAAGCTCCAAGTTGTTATTAGGAGGGGCTAGAATCTGAATCCATGTATCCACAATAACTTGTGATCCAGAGGGTATTTTAATAGGATGGGGGGCATACAGAGGGATCTCATCTTTGGCATCCACAGCCTCCAGGGGTAACTTAGTTTTCCCCTACAACTTGGTATTCAACTTTTCAAATGGAGGATGGGTATTTGAGGAGGCATGTCCGTTTTTTAGGGATTCCTTTACTTTTGATGGGGATTTTTAATATTAATGGAATCCGATACCCTAGGAGGGATAGGTACTTTTTCTTATGGTTGATGATGCAGTTAAATTCCCGCATCAATTGGACTCTAATAAGCAACTCATAAGTATTGTTTTCTAATGCAATGGCAGGAGCAGTAATTATATGTTTCCCAAATTGAAGGGTAAGGCAGAATATGCTCCAATCGCCTTAGTGGACTGACTACCTGCTGTTCCATATTCAGCCTCATGGATCAAGTCTGGAGCCTTTTTATCTTTTGGATGAGTTGGGAGGAAATAACATCAATCATTGAGACAGTATCAATTATTACCAGAGCTTTAATCTTATGTCAACTACCTCAACTCAAACCACCGAAGATCCAAACTTGGAATTAACAGCTAGTAGACTGTCAGTGGGGATTTGCAATGATTCAAGCAGAGGATTCTGTCATGGCCAAACTTGGGGATGCTAATGCGTTTTAACGTTTTGTCTGCTAGCGCTTGACTTTCCATAGAAGAGTTGACTTTCAAAATTTGTTGGGTAACTGACCAACATAAAAGTAAGAAAGCGGAAAGGTGTTTATTTCCTTGGATGGAAAAGGGTATGTCAACTTCTGCAGGAGCAGCTAACACATAATAACCTGAAGTGCTATATATAGAGCTAGAGCTAGTACAAGGGTCTTGAGGCACTGGATTTCCGTCAGCATAGGGAGCCTCTTTCCCTATACTGATCTTTTGCTGACTTACGTTTAAGGATGCAGCCGTCAGCTACAGTGTGTTTGTTTCTTCTGCAATGAGTGAAGTATATTTCAGTGGTAAGCAGATTGGGGGGTGTAACTGTTACCACTTGAGCCTGAAGCTTGTTCTTGTTATTATTAAAATGAGTGGTTCCAATAGGATTAAGCAAGTTAGCTGTAATCTCCAAAATAGCTTCTTTAATATGGAGGAGAGACGTTAAGTTAGACTTCACCGATTTAAGATATAGTAAGATGGTAGTAATATTTTAAACGCAGAAAGCGCAGCGGTGATGGCATCATTTAACGTAATATGATTCCCTGCATTTAAAGTTTGTTTCATGGTAAAAATGGTGGTCAAATTCACTAATAGTTTCCCCCAATTAAGGCTGATACCCATAGAGTCCCTTTTTGGTTGGTTGAGGTTAAGTCTCTACATAATTCCCAAAGCAAGGCATTCTTGGCATCAGTCCAAGTATGGCAATGCATTAGATGGGGGGACTATAATGTCTTGAGCCATACAGCTAAGACAGTTAGTCAGGTGTATAAGCTGTTGATGGTCAGTCGCTTCCTCCATAGAGCTTTCATAGCAATATAATAGAAAATATACTTACCTCCCCCAGGGACATATTTTTCTTTGAGCGAAGGTTTAAAGGTACCTTATGGGGGATTAAAAGGATGAACAACATGAACTGATACTTGGACAGCGGTTTCACTTAATAAAGAGGCGGTACTCCTGGGAATACGCTTGAGGTTGAAGCGCATCTACTTGTATCCATATATTGTTAAGAACAACTAATAAATCTACTCATTCTTGGGTGACATTGAGATCTGACTTTGTGGCGATGATTTGGTTTAATTGGTATACTTCGTTTTTTAAAGCAGCATTGGTGGCTTGGAGGTCAGGTTGATGTTGTTCAGTGGTGAGCACTCTTTGCTCCAATCCATGTGCCAAAGCAGATAGTGTTGCCCAGTTATGGAGATGGGCAGCTTCACAGTATGAGGATTTTTCCAATACAGAATCATTATTATCCATATTTGCTTTTGTTGTTTTTTCATTTTTATAATTCTCACTGCAAACTCAGGTTGCAACCTGGCAGGGAACATCAGTTTTTTCAGGATCATGGGTGATACCACAGATCCTTTGTTACAATTGGGCTAGGTGACCCAAAGTCTAAGGGTGTTATAAATCTTACCTCGGTTGCTTCTCTTGGTCAAGAAGTCTTGTTGATCCAGATATCAATTCTGGTGTGGCAAATTTCAATTAAATACTATTTTTACTTAAAATTGAAAAAAGGGGAAAGTGTAAGTGTAAGGTTTATTTACTTTTTACCAACTATAAATGGGTAAGTGGGAAGGTCTTTTGGGGAAAAATCTAAGCCGCCCAAGCCTAGATCTAATAAAATTAACTGATAGGGGATCTGATAAAGGCAGAATTATCCCAATTGACTCGATTGTTCTCATCTCATAGCTTGGGTTTGAACCCCAATAGAAGTTTAAGCTTTTTGGTTGGTTTGGGATTATTTCACATTATCCAATGCATCTGAATCATATGTTCAGATAAGAATCCTGACATCTCAAGAAAAAAGTGGTGCTCACTACAGGGGGTCTGAGCTGTTGCAATTGAAAACGTCTATTACACCATGGAGAATAATGACAATTAAAATGATACCTCTGATCTTACCAGAAGTGTGACTAACTGGGCCACTACGCTTAGATATGAACTAGCTCCTCTGCAGCCTGAAGCCTTGGAGTTTCTTCTACTTTGGAATTTATTATCCCTAGTGATGATCAGCGTCAGTATTGAGTTCAGGTCAAATACTGGAAATACCATTCAGTAAATACTTAATGGGATTAGATGAGGGCAATCATTCTCCCCACCTAGGACTTCTGTGGTACCTTCTACAATGCGCAGATTATAAGAATCAAGCAAATATCAGATAATGAGTTAGTAACTGGTACAGATCATTATTTTCACCATTTTGTACATCCCATGTTGCTTCATATTCTTAGGATCCTTGTATTACATCATTCCAAGCTGAACATACAATTAGGAATGTCAAACGAATTACTCTAGGAAATAATAAGCTTTTATAATGCTAATTCTATGTTCATGACAGTATAGATGCTATTCTGCACAACTGAGATTTGATAAATGAAGCTTGAATGCAACTTTCCTTAATTGATAATGGAATTTTTTGGTTATCTTGATGATCAATTCAATCAACGGTTCCAAGAACACAATATAGGTTATGCTTAGAGAATTATATAAATCAAATTTGCGTTATGATCTTTGCAGCAACAATATCAGAAATTGAACCAACAAAACGTCGTGGAGGGGCCTCATAGTCCCAGGGGGCTTGAGGGTCTTTCTGGCTCAGATGGAATACAAGGACCTCCTGGAACTCTAGGATCCCTAGAACTGGCTATTCCTTTATCTGGAGATGATGATTCATGGTGATAAGAAATATCTAAAATTATACCTACTTTAAAGTCTCAATTGGAAAAGATGGCCACTGGATGCAAGATCGCCTTGATAAAAGTCCCCTTGACCCTTGATTTACTTTGAGTCCTTGTCTGTTGAAATAAATAACTTTGCTGCATTTACCAAGTATATTGTTGGAATCTAAGCTGATTGGATGAAAACTGTAAACGCCTTGATGACTGAGTAAGCCAATGTGAAACTCAAATATGAGCTAAATAAAGACTCATACATTTAAAGAGTAGCTCAATAAAAAAAGCTCTAGTATCCTCTTTAAATTTTGAGAGAATCTCTAGAAAAATTAAAAATTTTCCAAAGATAAGTCATCGTATTGGCAACACTGACTGAAACTGACATTAAATTCTCTACCCCTAGCATGGTCGCTGGCATTAATAATTCATTTGAACCCGTTAACTTCTTTTTTCAAACCTAGTTCAAAGAAAAATTCATCCCAGAACAGAAGAGTATTGCTTCCTTTTTGCACGCCTATGAGAGTGCAATGGAAGAAACAACTGACTATCAAAAGGTCAAGAATATTCATTAATGCTTAAATAGTGCTTCCAGATAGATAATTCCCCTCACCTTTGGGAGTTCCAAAATTTGGAGTTAATTTTAACACTCTCTAATTATAGAAATTAAAGGTGAACAAACCCTTTTGAACCATAAGCATGCTTTCATGGGCATCCAGTTGAACAAGAGAAACAATCCTTCCTTTTTGCTATTCGCTTCTATGCCAAGGCTCAACTTTTGGGGACCACTAAGAGATTATTTCAGGATGATGCCATCACGGCGGTAATTTCAGTCTTACAACCTTTACTGAAGTTCAACTTCACATTATTGGTTTGAAACGTACTTTTTAATTTTATCTGGGATATTAAGGAAGCTCTTATCAAAAATCCCCTGTTGGCATGGATTAATAATGTTTAACTACTTCCACCATCCCAGAGTACATGCAGTAGAGTCCAAAAAGGAAATTTGGTGTAATTGATGTAATGGAATCCATCATCAGGCACAAAAGTTGTTGGAAACGACGTTCTGATATGGCGGGAAAAGAGGGGTCAACATGAAGGGTGAGGCTCTTCATGTTGACAATACCACTAAACCTCAACCTAAGTCTACTTACCTAATGATACTGATCAAGTTATTAAAGCGGAATTGGAGGAGGTGATTGTGTCTTTAAATGATAATAAAGGTTCTACTTCATCTTATCCTTGGTCGATGAGACACCTATATTCCTCACCTTGCCCCACAATTTGGTAGCTTAGTGACTTGAGTAGCAGTGAAGGTGCATAAGATTATACCTATCCATTGTGGATAGTGGCTTACCAGTTAATGTCATATCTTTTAAACTTATGAAGCGGATAAGGATGAATCTAAATGTACCTATTTATATGGAGTATGGGACTGCTGGTCCTCTCTGTACTTGAGCTATTGGAGCATACTTTTCACTACCTATACATTTTAGAAAATTATAAACAACCTCCGCTGTTTTATTGGATAACTAAAGTTATGATCTCTTAATTGGTACTTAATTTTAATCTAAAAGTATCTATATCAGTTATGCTGTAGGATTTCTTTCTCTCTTTAGCATCAAGTACCATTGATTTTTTAAACTCTTCATAATAAAACTGAAAACTAAGTTTAGTCATGTCTACTTGGAAAAGAAAACAAAATCAAAAATAATTAGAATATCATGTACGTGGGTCCAGAGTCTGACTGCCTCCTAAATCATTAGAAGTATATGAAGTATGCCTCTCTATTCACCTAAGGCCATGGTAATTCCACCCAAATCTCAAATTATTGTGGTCACTCGAATTCATGTTATTATATCCCATGGCCAGCTATTAGAAATTCAGGGACATCAAAACCCTTAGTTGAGAGAAGTGTTGCCTTGTCCAGGGATTTTAGATCCTGCATATGCTGGTTCTATTTTTTTAATACTAGATGGTCCTTGCTGGTTCTATTTTGGTTTAATAACAAATTAAACTGATACACCAATTAATGTTAAACTTAATGACTTAATTGCGTTCATTTGCTCATTGGGTGTTGATAAAGTAGAAGACGTCCAAAGTTTTAGAGAATTAAGAGATATGGTCTTGAGCACCCCCCTACCATTGGGCACAACAGTCCTTTCATTGTCCTTGGACTAACTACTGATCAAAGTAAAGAAGTAAAGAAATTATTGGAGAAGTATTCTGATCTTTTTTCAACTTTTACATATTATTTTGGTAAGATGAATGGTTAAGTACATCAAGTCGAGACTGGAGAGGTGGTCTCTTTTTGTGCCTGATTCTATTGATAGAGTAAGGTTGAAGAAGCTCAAATGATGGTTGAACTTAAACAACTTTTGGATTCTTGGTTATTGGTCCCATCCCATAGTCCCCGGGCTTCTCCCCTTTTATTAGTCCAAAAAAGATTGTGGCCATAGATTAGTGATGGACTACTGACATCTTAGTCATTTACTAAAAAGGACATTTATCCCCTTCCTCAAATTGACGATTCTCTTCATTTACTTTCTGGCGCCAAATACTTTTTAACCATATTTTTAGCAAGTGGGTATTGGCAAATAGAACTGGCTCTAGAAGAACGACCTAAATGTGCCTTGATCACCAATAAAGTATTGTTTGAGCCCACCAAAATGCCACAGGGATTGTGTAAATTTTCAGTTACTTTCCAACGAGCAATGGATGTGATTTTAGGTGACCTCAAACTTTCTTGAATTTTAGTCTATCTCAAAAATATCACTGTATCTTAAAATATGTTCACATCTCATATGGCTCAACTACAAGAAGTATTTAATCAACTCTGGAAGGCCTCACTAAAGTTGAAGCCATCAAAGCGTTCATTTTTTTCAAAATTAGATGGAGTTTCTTGGGCCCTTGTTATCAAAGAAAGGAATTCAACCTCTTCCTGACAAGGTTGACGTGATTAAAAAGATGTCCTGGCCTGCTAGTTTAAGAGATATACAAGTATTTTGGGGATATTAGAATACTACCAATAGTTTATCACTAAATTTGATGAGTTATTAATTCCTCTACTTACTTAGCCAGAAAGAAGTGGTGATTGAATGAATAACTGTTTAATAACAAGCTTTTAATCCTCTTGGGACTTGATTGAGTACTCATCCAATTATAACACATCCATGGTTTTATCAGCCTTTTATATTGTTTACTGATGCCAGTGATGTTTCATTTGGAGAAATCCTCGCTTAACATGATGATAAGGTAGATCATCCATTCACCTACTACTGTAAGGCTCTAAGTAGGGCGGAGAGAAATTTTAGCATAACTTAGCTGGAGTGCCTGGCTGTGTTGTTAGCTATCAAACAATATCCTCACTACCTGTATGGAACTCATTTCACTGTAGTCACGGATCATGCCTCATTATGGTGGCTACAACAATTGAAGAACTCTGACAGACGGTTAACATGCTGATCCCTTCGCCTACTAGATTATGGTTTCTCTATTGAGCACTGTGATGGAACTATGCATCAAAGTGCAGATGGTCTATCCAGGATGCCTGTCTTGGCTGTAATTACTCCTGAAGAAGATAGTAATAAAATCTTATTGGCAGACCGGAAAGGTGGGCCCTTGAGACTAAAAAAACAAGACAAAATATGTGAGAAAAAGAAAAAAAAATCAGATTTGAGAAGGATTGCTCTATAAACTTATTAATGGTAAACGGATCACTTATATCTTACCCTCTTTTGAAAGGAAGTAGATGTGAAAGGACTTAATACAATTTGCCATGGTGCCATTAAGAAAACTTAAAAACGGCTAAATACTTGATACTATTGGGATAGAATGTTCAGAACCATCCACAAAGTCCTTGAGGCGTGCCATATTTGCTAGAACCAGGATTGGCCTAGACCTCAATATCAACATTAAATTGTGGACTCTTGTGGACCTTCCATGTAATTAATATCGAGGCAGTAGGGCCTTTACTGATAGGGCTACATGGCCATAAGTACATACTGTTGGACATCGACCATTTAACTAAATGGGTGGAAGCCATTTTCGTGCCAGATGCTACTGCTAAAGTCATTTTAATGTTCTTGTTCTAACATGTTTTCACCCAGCATGAGTGACATCAAGTATTAATATTGAATAATGGTCTCAATTTCATGTCAATGGTAATCCAATAACAGACCTTGCTGTTTAACTCAGTTATCATTTTTTGTTGCTCCTTATAATTCTTTACCAATGGAGCATCTGAGCGTACAAATGGGACTTTGGTTTCTATCCTACGAAAGATGGCAACTTTGGATCCTCATCATTGGAACAATTATCTTCCTAGTGCATTTATGTCTTACAGAGTATTTATCATTAATTTATCAAGATGTCCCATTTCAGGCTTTATATGGGAGAGAAGCCTGATTGCCAAGTAGTGTACAACTTTGTTGTCAGTTTGAGATGATAAGCAATCTAAAATTCCTGCTCCTTAATTGAGCCTCAACAGATTGACTCTCAAACCATCGCAAATGGAAACTTATTCTGAAAGCACCAAAACTAGATTCAATTAGGAAACATCACGCGTATAAGGATCAATATAATTAACTTCAGGAACCCTGTCTCAACTTCCTGAATCATGAGAGGCGCCGCTGCACCACTTCATTCATGAGGACGCCTCAGAATAATGAGGGTGCCATCCAGTCAGTTGATCTGGAAGCAGTAAAAGATCCTGATTCTATGAGCCACAAAGGCCCCTGAGGCAACATGTATCCTCACACCCTATTAATTTTGACGCTTTTTAACATAAATAAGGAGTCTATATCTTCTATATCTTTTTGTTCTTTTACCTCCCCGCTGATTTTCTGCTTTAAGCCCATCTTTGGACTTCAGTAACAGTTAAGAGAACTGTTATGCCAAGGATGTTTTTAGACAACTCTGTTCCAGATACTGTTGATTTAACCATGAGAGCCTAGGGAATGAGATAATTTGATTACAAGCTCTTGCTATGTAATGAATAATACCCACAATCTATAGAAAACCAAACAATCAAATTCTAGTTTACTTGGTTTACCCATATTTCAATTAAAAGTTCCTTTTATGATTTACCATCATCAACCAGGAGTTTAAATCAACAAGATCAATATTACTTAATCTAATCCATATTGAATTTAGCACAAAGTCAACTCTGAATATTCCATCGCTAATTTAGCCCATGAATCTGTGATTAATCGAGTTTATGGTCAAAACCTTAGGCCCTATGTCCCTCTTTGACAGGATCTTAAGGGGGTCATTGTCAGACATTGGAATATTAATGAAGATAAAATTGACTCTACTCCTCAAGATGCTCCTTCAATAATAAAAATTTGATGAAGGATTCATTTCTACACCTGATCCTTAATTGTCAGAATATTCAGATACTTCTGGAGCGACAGCTTCTGATGAAATAACCTCTAATCTCTTCTAAAAATTATCTAAATTAACAACGCAATAGTGGTTGATATAATATCATGCATGAAGAGAGCTTATAAATCCACCTCCTTTAAGACAATCCTAAAAAGTCTATAAATATGAAGTTTTAACTAAACTGAACATCACTTTTTTGCCTTATGATCTTTTAATTTTTTCAATAAGTTATTTTTCAACAATTACTTATTGAAAATAACCTGCTCCAAGATTTATAGCTTTGTACAATCTTATTTTTGGTTCCTTAACGAGTTGGCTATTTTCCTATTTCCTTGAGTGTTATTTAATTTAACTGGTTGATTATTTTCCCGTGTCCTGAGATGGGGTATTGAAAGATGGGTGTCATGACAGAAGGGACGGATCTCTGCAAATGCACAAGGCCTAGCAAGATGATTAGATCCATTGGGAACCACAAACTGCACATACCATTGGTGCCATAAGCAGCAAGCCCACCATGAATTTGTGGTGGAGGCAGTTATTGGAAAGATAAGAGGGCAAGCTGGGAAAGTGGACCACAAGTGCAGTCTCATCCATCAAGAAAGTTCTGAAATTCATTTGCCGTATTTTTATATAATAAAGGCAGCTGTGCTGCCGCCATGAGGTGGGCCTTACAAGAGAAGTCAAGGTCAAAAAGCCCTGAAAGTGCAGAAATAGATGAATCTGGCGGGTTTGTAAAATGCCATAACCATCTTCATGATGGCCACACTAAGTAGGGGAATAGGTTCCCATACATGACCTGAAGGCTGAAATTTAGGTTGCTCAAGGGAGCACAAAGGTTCTTTTAAACACCACCTGGGAGCATGTGAGGTGGTGGTCTAGGTCTCGAGGTGGGATGTAGCAACCATAATCGTCCATGGGGATAGCTGGGCAAACCTAGGGGTGTCTAGCAGCAGTTGTTAAATGCCAGGAGGCAGTGCACCACCAAATAATGTGGGACAGCAATTGTTGATCAAATTAATGTAGGCTTGGATGGTTGGGCAAAGAGGATGGTTGGGCAAAAAAATTTATTATGCTTTGAATTAAATTGAAACATTTGAAGCAAAAGAAAGGACAATAAAACTAATAAAAATTGGCTACATTGAAAATGGGGAATCAAGTGAAAATTAAAATAAATAATTTAAATTACAGGGCTGTAAGGCTAAAATATGATCACATAAATCAATGATTAGGAGATCAGCACCAGTGGTGCAGTGATGAGTCAATTGTAATTTTACATAATACCTTTAATTAGTGATGGATGCCACTTAAATTTTAATAACAATTTTGTCATTAATACAGCCCAATAAAAACAAATATTATTATAAAGCAGTCAAAAGCAAATGGTTATATTAATTTCAATCAGCAATGGATGCCAATTCAACTAGTAGTGACAATCTTATTGATGATGCGGCCTAATAAAAATTGATAGTATTACAAACTCTTGAACACTCTCAGCATAGTGGCCATATCAATTAAATCATAATCTAATTATTAGCTGATACAATAGATATTTAAAATTAATTACCTATAAGGTGGTTAATCTAATTTACAACAACATATTTGTGCATATAAACATAATCAATGTTGATTCTACAGAAAACTCTCATTGGCAAAAAAATCACTTGTTAAATTCTTTGGAAAAGAATTGACAATCTAAATATAGTATTTGTCATTGTGTTTGTATGAGCCTTAACTTCTACCAACTTAATTTGAGCCTTGTTGGATAATTTTTGAGTTAACTTTTCTACACAGTTTATTATAAATATTTGACCATTTACTAATTTTTAGTCACATTTTGTTAGATATACAGACCTCTACCTTGATTTTGGCAGAGCGGTTCTAAATGTTAATTCTCTGCTTTTTTGGTAGCACATCTCTGTCTAGAATGCTCAGGATATTTTGCTTTAGATATCAAATCGTCTAGGTTTTCCATTTATTATGTCACCAATTTTCTGGTAACAATGAGGTCTACAGAGGCTTTTCTTACACTATCTAATACTGGAGTCTTGACAGAGTGTTTCCCAGAGTTGACCAGGACTATGATACAAAGATGAATATTACTTAGAGTTAAATGTTCTAATATATAATAAAAAACAATCAGCTTTTTTATTGGGTTCTTTGGTATAGTAAATAAAAGTGAACCAGAATATTTCTCTAACTCTAATCATGCGTCTATCAAGAAGAGCATATAGAAACATTTAGTACTGATTTTTTGGCAATATGCCAAATTTGAACTAGATATTTTAAAATTGCTTTATAGATAGATAGTGATATTGAGATAAATTATAGATGAACTATTAAGCATAATTAAGTTTCAACATTTGACAGGCATTTCATATACTAATCTATTATCTATTACTTTTTATTTAACCAAGGCAAGTCGACCAGGGGACGAGAAATACCAAAAAAATTTAGGGGAAAGGGGAAGGCTAAGTGGAACTGAATTAGGCACCCCAGAGTAGACGAACTAACCCTGTTGCCAGCCGGTACTGCCAGGTGTGGGGGTGTTGGGTACTCTACTCTGAGGGGGCTTCCCCTGTTATAAAGCAGGTGTGTAGGAAGGGGTCCATGTGTAGAAACCATACTGGGAACCATGACTCTATGAGCCTTTGCTGCCTCAGCTTCATGTATCCATATTGCCAGGCTTGCAAGTATTACAGTAGGTGGACGTGGAATCTACTGATTGTCCCACTTTTTGTTGGTATGGTACCCCTAAACACATCCAAGGCAATGGTGTGGATTATCCACATTGAGATGGTTACTATTAGGGGGCAGAGGGTAGGTGATATTGGGGACTTGATCTGGAGTGCGAGGAGGCTCCTGGAGATGGAAAATTCCTTTTTATTCTGGATCCAAGCAGGCGCGCAACTTCCTGCCATATGGCTCTTGATGGGGGGCATGCTTCGATGCAGTGGTGTAGGGTGCCTTCCCCTACACACACTGTGCACTCCGCATGGAGAGAGTTGGCATGATCTGCAGTCCTGTAGGTCATCTAAGGCAGTGCCAGGTGTTAGCTCTTACCCTTGGCTAGAGGAGCTGATGTGTGTCAGCCTCCATATTGCCTTCTGCTGTGTGAGGTCGTATGGGATGTCTAGAGCGTCCAGGTAGTCTATTCTTGCTATGTCCAGGGTCCCATCGTGAATGCCCCTCTGGTAGTTGTCCTCTGGGATCTTTAGCGTAAAGTGGGCTCCATATCTGCCCCTTCCCTGAATAGTGCCTGTGATAGTGATGGTCCATTCCATGTGTCTAATGGTTTGGACGAGTTGTTTGAAGTTGGGGAGTTCTGTGAGGGCCCACTGTGGTGGGGAGGTTTACGAGGTATGTGAGCAGGCTGGATGGTTTATGTGGGTTGGATGTTTTAACTCATGTGCAAAGCTGGCCTCGCTGCTCTGGACCAGTGTTGTTGTGGTAGATCTTGGACAAGGACTTCCTTTATCCAGGTTCTTAGTATTCAGTTGGCGTGGACCTCAAAGTTCATTAGACCCATGCCTCCACTGAGTGTGGGCCAAAGATTGTTTCCACCCATACAGGTGGCCAAATCCTAGGCTACAGCAAGCCCTGGATGAGTGCGCGGATTGAGGACATGAAGGCTGGTGAGAAGGATATTGCGTGTGTGGGGAATCACAGCATCAGGAGGATGAGTGAGCTGGTAACTGTTACTCGCCCTGTGAGTCCTGAGGATCTTCCCTTAAGTGAGGCTACTCGGTTGGTCATCCAATGTAGTAGGTTGTTTTCCATTGTTTCGTTGGAGTACCCTCCTGTCTCCAGCCATATCCCAAGGTGGCGGACAGGGTTGGTTGAAGGAGGTGATGAGAAGGGTAGGATGAGTGGGTTGTTCCTTCATGGGGGCTGTGAGGTTTGGGTGTTGTAGCCCAGTTGTTGGTGTACTTGCCTAGAAGGATTATTTCTGTCTTCCTTTTGTTGAGCGATGCATTGCTCACCTTGGAGTATTCCTCCATGGTGCGTTCCAGTTGGCGGGCATCATTATTGTTAGCTATACATGTTATGCAGTAATCCGCAAAGGCTAGTATCTTGTTTGGTAACTGGCCTTGTGCGGTTATGCCCATGAGGCGTGAGTCAGCAATGCAAAGGAGTGGATCAAAGCTGAAGTTGTACAGCAGTGGGATGAGGGGGTCCCCTTTTTTGAGCCCTCTGAGTGGTGTGATCTTGTTGGTTAGAAAGCCTGGGCCGCATACAGCCATGGATGCTTATTCTGTGAGGAGCATCGCCCAGTATATGAATCTTGGTGGGAGATTGAAGGCGCTCAGGCATTCCTTCAGATACAGCCAGCTAATGCAGTCATATTCTTCTCCTAGTCTAGGAATACCAGGGCTCCAGATGCTTTGGATTGGCATATGTTGGCAACTGAGTGTATATTGGTCCAGACTGAACGCCCTGGTATGAACCTAAATTAATTGGGTGACAGGATATTGGAGGCTATTGTGCCTAATCTGGATGCTAAAATTTTTGTTTGTAGCTTTGTATCTGTGTTAGAGAGTGCAATTGGGCGCCAGTTGTCCAGGTCCAATTTGTCATCCTTTTTGTACAGGGTTATGACATAGGAGTCCTGGCCGCCAGGTAGGAGACATGTCTCCAGCAGGCATTGGTTCATGGATGCTAAAAGGAGGGGGGCGATTTTCTTGAGTATTTCCTATAAAATTTTTAGGGTATCCCATCTGGTCCTGAGCTTTTCCTACTAGGTGCTCCGCAGACTGTGTCCCAGAGTTCCACCTTTGTTATTATGTTTAGGAGGTTGTAGTCTGGCGGTGTGCTTTGTATTCCTGCGGTTTGTATAAATTTTTTAATCTTTTGGGGGTCCGTTGGGGTATCACAATATAGGTGGTGTAATAATGGTGTACTTCCACAATGACCTCCGTTGAGTCAGTTGCCACGGTGCCATCAACTTTATGGACCTATGTGCATGCAGGCTGGTTGCCGCAGGAGTGGAATTGGCGAAAAAAGTATGTCAAGCAGGTTTTGCCTTCTATTATTAACTTACCTTTTCTCAATATCTTAATTATGTGCAGATGTTCAAATATGAGAGCGTTTAGGTGAGCTGATATTTCCGCCCATTTGTTACCCCGATTGGGGCTGTAGCTGGACTTCAGGACGTTAAGCTCAAGGTGGTCCAGCTCTAACAAGGTGTTCCTAATTGTGGCTGTGTCAGCGGTGCACTTGCGCAAGGCAATGTGACAAGTTTTATTAGTAATTTGGTTTTGAAATTTTCCCAGGTTTCAATGGGATCCAATATGAGCGAGGATGTAAATTCTGGGTTCATGGTCTCATTTTTGACCCAGTTGGATATTTTGGGCAATTTTATTTTTTCCAGGTGTAGCTTCCTCCATGTCGACGCCTTTGTGGAAATTTGGGTTGGTGAGAGCTGCACCAAGATGAGTTGGTAATTGGAAATATTGATTTTTTTTGTTGTGAATTTGGAAATGTTCCAGCGGTGTATTTTTGGTGCAAGGATGAAGTCAATGCAGCTCATTGATGTGAGCATTCCTTCACATTTTTTGGGGTGGGTCATGTTGGGAAGGAGTGGTGACCCATGTGGAAGGTGTCATGTAGGCCTAGAGATGCCTTCATTGCATGGAACTCAATGTGTCCCAATAGGTATCCCCTACTACTAGGCCATCAGTCCATGTTGGAGTTATCCCAGCAGTTGAAGTCTTCCATTAGAATGGTATCAGGTGGGAGGTAGAGTGTTGAGATGGTTTTGAGGAATTTTATCCTCTCAGCTGTAGTACACGGTGCATAGATGCTTGCTATCAAAATTGTTCTCTCTTGGTTTATGACCACTGCAACCAGAATTCAGCCGTGCAGATATGTGGAGGAGTTTATTTTTTTTTAGTTTTTTATTATTTCTGATGACCACCCACACAGTGTGTTGTCCAAACTAATAGGGATGGTGAGACCCTGGCTGACCAGGATCCTTCTTCCCACTGCGGACAGTGGGTTTCTTAGATGGTCAAGATATCTACAGGGGGATTTCGCAGTTAGTCCAGTTTTTTGGCTTGGGACATGTAAGCCCTGGTTCCTGCAATGTTTAGTATCCCTATTGTTATTGAGGTGCCCGTGGCGCCTCAGGAGCAGTTGGGGGGCAACCTGACCCACACCCAACGCCCTTGTTACTGGTCATGCTTCATGTCATAGGATCAGTATATTCCGTGACATTGTCTGATTCCATACCTTGCATCTTTTCTCATGGAAATTGCAGTTCTTCGAAATTGTAGCATAATCTCTGCTTGTGACCTTTGGTAAATTGGTACGTTGCAAGGATTTGTTTCTGTGGTTTTGGGGTGAAATTTTGGAGAATCAAGTCCCGTTTTTCCGCCCATAGTAGAGCTGAATTTTTCTGATGATTTTGCATGAATGATTTCATTTGGTAATTCAGTCGCATTGTTGAGAAAAGTTTCCTTTTGGGCGTACTGCTCAGATTGAGTGATTCAGATAATTTCCTCTATGTCCTCCTCAGCTTAAGCAGTCTGTTCTGATTGGTTGGCTCGGCTAATTTCCTTAATGCCTTCCTGTATTTTGCCAGGGTCAATGGCAGAGGCTGCAAGTGCTGCTGCCTTTGCCACTTCCCGCTTGCGCGCCTTTTGCAGCATTTTGCATGCTTTGGGTGTTACTGGGTCTATGATGAGGTAGTGCCCATCCTCTCCCTATTGGAATGTGCGGTTGGCATCTATCATTTTGCCAAATTATGCATCATATTTGTCCATTCCGTCATCACAGAATTCTGGGGCCATGACGCCCTTCTTCACTGGGCATGCATGTTCCTTATGCTCTAGTGTGGTGCAGTGATTGCAGATTGGTGGTGTATGTTCCGGTGTGACACAGAATGGTTCTGACACCTTCCCATCTGAGAGGTGAAATTGTGTTACATGAGGGATCCTTGTGAGATACTCGGCTACCTTGGGGATCAGGTGGATTACAGCGATTGCCTTTCCTGTGCACAGGCCTGGCATCAATTGGAATCTTTGTAATTCTAATTGTTTAATATCTCTGTAGTGTTTAAGTCTAACTCAGAGCTCCTCCTCAATTTGCTTACAGGGGAGGTTGGTGGGGAGTGAGTCAAAGGAGATTAACAAAGTGTTCACTTTGTCTCATCTGGTGAGCATGGTGCGCACAATTTTTTTGCCCTCAGGAGAGCAGCTTTGATGCATACTTTTGCAGCGGCGTCTGTGTCTTCAGTCTCAAAGCCCAAATCAACCCAGCCACGGGGGACCATTTCCATGTTCATGTACACCGCATAGAGGAAGAGGGAGGCCTGTGCCTAACACACTTTTCCCACAAAGTCGGTGACTCAACCCCTAGATAGAGTTGGAGCCCATGCTCTACCTTTGAAAGGGGTTGGTTGTACTGGATTTCCATGTACTGGTTGTGTTTCATGGTAAACTCCACAAACTTGGGAGGTGGCTCAGTTTGTGGTTTCTTGGTGGCATTAGTTCTCAATCCCCCTCCAGGGCGCTTCTTGCCCTTTGGCGCACCGTTTTGCCCATTTCCTGTTATGGCTTTCTCCCTGTTCAATTGAGATTTGTTTTAATTGTACATCTTTCCTGTGTGATTATCAAAAATTGCTGTTTGAATTAAATCATAGTAACTAATGTTATCATTATGGTAAAAAAAACCTCAATTATCTATTACCGATTTAATTTTTAATTTTTACTATGGTTTTAATGGCTTAAAATATTTTTAAAATGAACCTTAGATTTAAGATAAGATATGTTGATATTATATTTTATCTGTGACATCATTAGACAAACTCAAAGTTATAGTTAATGGAAATAAGCACTTTCACTTCACATAAAAACTATCAGGCCTTAGATAGGGGTATAAACTATATAAATTATGGTTAGAATTGTGACGGCTGCACTGTAGAGATTTATTAGATAAAACGCATAAATAACCAGATAAGCTAACAGAAATTCAAAAAGCAATTATGGCATGCAAAAAATGCTAGATGGTTGCAGCTTAACCCTACAAAGTAGGGTATAAAGCTTAATGTAAGTGCAGAAGTCTTAAGAGGTGGCTATGGCTATTAACAAATTGCTTTTTACACTATAAAACCCAATCTCTAAACTTAAGAGCTCATTGGCTCCTTTATTATATAAGAAAGACAGAAAAAGGAAAATTTATTCATGAAAATCTTTAGTCTATGAAGACCTCACTTATAATTCTTAGAAAAATGCAAAAAGTAAAAAATGTTAACATTTGTAAACTTTTTTAGGTTTATTGCACAGGTTTAAGATTTGCGTTGGATATGTTGTTGATTAATGATAATAACTAGTTGGGTTGGTAGTAGTATGAAGACTATTATCCTAGTTAAGCTCTTCACAATCATTTTAAGTATGTCTTCAAAGCTTGACAGGTGCTAACGCTCTTCCTTAAGATTTTTAATAAATCTTGAGATTATTCTAGACATGAGAAAAACCATCCCTTCAAGTCTTCTCTAGAGTTGGCAAAGTTTGAACACAAGGCAAATATTTTCCCACTCTTGACACAAGTTATCTTGAGATCTTAAGATATATATAGACAAAACCTATCCTTTTAAATCTAGATTCAATAGCACAAGATAAAAGATAGAAGTCTAAATACTTTTTAAACTTAGAAAGTCATCTTTTATTAAATAATTTAAAGGGATTTATATAAGGAATATTGCGCTTAAGTTTTCCATTGACACCCTAATAAGAATAGCTTACATCACCAATGAATTTAGCCCTTAGAGTCATCCAAAAATGTGTACACTATCTGATAAGTTAGATTTAACTACCAACTATATCACAGCCCCTCTTAAAGTAGTTATCTGAAGAGTGTGTCCCAACACTTTCACTCAACCCCAGTGGATTATCCTTTTAAGCCAGCAACCTGCTTATGTAATGATACTGTTTACCCATTAAAAGCAGGTCACTTTGCTTTTTTGGGATAACCCGCAAGTTGCTGCCAAAAAAGAGTTGTCAACGTTCAACAACAGTTAATAAACCCTTATCAACTGGCAGCAAACTCCAATTGATTTGAAAAAGATAATTTTAATTATATAGCTTTTCTTTCTTGTTGAAATCGCTAATTGCAACAAATTTAATTCAAGGCTAGGTAAGTTTGATAATCTCATTAAGGAGATTAGTGTGCACCTAATGTCGGATAGCAGTTAGGCTAGCAAAGTAAAGGGCATAGGATCAAGCTCCACACCATCCAATTTTTGTAAACGCTAGTGATACCGGTGGCCTAGATAAAAATAAAAAAAACTGGTGGTTAGTATTACCCCAAAGATTTTAGCCTGGCAAGCCAAATGTACCCAGTTCATCAAAACTCTGCATTCCCAGCACCTGTCATCAGTGGAGAACAGGCTTCAAGTTTTCCTGGATATTAATCAATGGCGCTTTGGGAAAAGTTCTGTGGAGATGTGCACAACCATTTCCATATGCATTATACGTAGCACTGCACTCCATGGCCTGCAGTTGGTTGGATCTCAGGTTTGAAACTAAAGAAGCAGTGGACAAAGCTTGTACAGGTGCGTGTGGTGTTAGACCTCCCAAATGGTCAACGGGTGTTCAAAACAAAGTGCACTCAATGGACAAATCATAAATAAATTTCTATGTTTGCCTTCATCCCCACAACAATTAAGCGCACAGTGCTAGCGCACCACCTCATGGTTTGGTTTAAGGCCTATGGGGAACTTCACTACTTCAAAATGCAACGCTTTACGCTTATTTCAGACCTAATCACAGGCAAAGCAATTGCTGTGATCACCCCAACCATGGTCGTCATGGAAGACTATACCCAAGTCCTTCACACTGCAGTTGTGTTTATTGATGGGCAGGAATCCCACCCGTTCTGCATCACGGTGGATAGTGCGTCCCCTATCTGCACCTTTTTTTGCACTTTTGCCCACAGGGCCCACACCCGCCCCACCAAGGAGGCATCACACAAACCAAAATCCTCTTTAAGGCAATGGGTAGTGCAGACTCCCATAATGAACTGGCTATTGACACTGACAACCCTTCCCATGGGGCGTGCAGTGGTGTTACATCTGGGTAAAACCTGCGTCCCCGCAGTAGTGCAAGAAGGCTAAGCAGGCATGCAGAGCAGTGGCCATGGCAGTGGCCACAGCTTTGTCCATGATTACGCCTTCCCAGACCCAGGATGACATCAAGTCATTCGCTGTGGAAGCAGTTCAAGAATCTGTGCACCAATCAGACTGGGCCAACCAACCTGATGACCTGATAGGTGAGTCAGATTTATCTAAGCAAACTTACCAAGCCTCAGTTGAAACCAATTCTACCACACATTTCCCACCTAAATCTTTGTCAACTTTTGATGGTGCACCTCAGGAGCACAGTAACCAGAAATTTGGCTGAAGTCAAATTCCTCAAAAAAAACAAGAACAATACTAAAAAAGTTGATACTGTCCTAAGGACGACTATGACTCTGTTGACCCTATTGATTTCCGCACATGTGCTGCCATGGCGCATGCTGAAAAAAAAAGCCAAAGTATGGGCAAGGTGGCCCCTCCCATTGCACCTAAGGTGCTATGGGGGAGTCTTCACAATAGGGACGTTGAACATCGCTGGAAACAAGGCCTCACCATCCCAGACTAGGAAACTGAGTTTTTAAAAAATAATTTACCTGTGGACATCCTGTCCATTCATAAAACCCACTTTCCACACGGTGCCTATGAAAACATGAGCAACCATGATCCTCCTCTCCCTTTCTTTTTGGTTGAGCACTGTGGGGTGCTTATACATGCAACCCAGAATTTTTTTTTCTAAAAATTCATACCTCAATGGCCATGTGCTTGTAGTGTCCTTTTTGTGGGACAACAAAGTTCGTGCTTTTGTTAATATCTAAGCCTGACCTGTGCGCGGGCTCACTGGGAATTCCTCTTGGCAATTACTTCCCTCCCACTTCCTCCTGACCCGTTTGTGGTGGGCGACATGAACTGCTGGGCCAACCTGTCCACTGAGCACTGGCCTTCTGCGCCTGACCCCTGCAGGGGCACATCAAACTTCGCGTTCTAAAAGCCGCTCTGGGCTGTTTGATACCCTACCTAAATATGCTCTGCTGCTCCAAAACACGTCCTGTCCCTATGTGTGCAACGGTCAGATGAGGTCTATGTCCTGCATTGACATTATTCCTGCCCTGTTGAACTTTCAGTCTCAGGTTGCACACTTTTCACAATGAAACTAGAATTCTCTGACCACATGTTGATGTCAATTTCCTAATCTTTGTCATACTCAGCGGCATGGGCGCCAAATGGTGTAAACTTTGTCCAGCTGAGATCACGTCGCCCATGTTTTCCTCATGGGTGGACACCAAAACTTTATAACCATAGTTCCCCACACCATTCTATGCGGACCCACTTACTACCTGGTCAACCTTCAAAGCAAACACCATCCGCCAGGCACACCACCTCTCATCATGTCACTCTCAGGCTGCCTTGGCAGTCATTATGTGCACACTCGAAGAAGTGGACCACCTGGAGTCTAATTTCCCTGCTGCAGGCTACAGCTTGGCATGGGGTCATAAGTGGGCTGAAGTGTCTGCTTGTCTCAGTACACTGGTAAGGCAACACAAACATTGCGTTTTTGTTCAGTATTAAAGCAAAAAATATCATGGCAGTGACATGTGCTCTGCCTAGTTTTTTCCAAAAATTATTCGCACTGCAACAGATCTTGGCCTGCACACAGATGAGGTAGCCGGACCACTCCATCGCCAAAACTTCAGCTGAAGTGGCAATTAAAGTTTGAAGCTATTACTACGAATTGTAACGCTCCAATCCAGCTGAACTGGCTGAAGCTGAAGAATTTTTTAAAGCGCACATATCTGCAATGTTTCCAGTTACCTGAATTTGATGAATTTAATTTCTTGTGATAAACTCTGGTACATCATTTGCGGTGCACCGCATATGAAATGCCAGGTCCAGATGTGATTCCTTATGAGTTCTATAAGAAATATTTTAAAATATTTTTCCTCTTTGTTGCTTGTCTCTATGAACCAGTGTTTTATGGAAATGTGCCTCCTTCCTGAGGGCCAGGAGGTTTACACTATAATGGTGTATAATAAAGAGAATAATTTGGACTTGGCCAATTGGCACCCCATTTCACTTATTAACACAGATACTAACTTATTTACTAAGCTTATGGCCAGCCGCCTAGGGAAGTTGCATCTGATCTAATCTCTTCTGAGCAATTTAGTTTCATTCTCAAGTGGTCAATATGGGACAACATACACACTGTAACGACGTCTTCCAATCCACGGCAACTGATTCAATTGTTTTCTTAGACCAGCAGAAGGCTTATGATAGGGTCAACTGGATATACCTCAAAGCCTGCCTCCACAAGTTCCACCTTCCTCATTGGTTCATTAATTGAGTGATGTTGCTCACGGAATATGCCACTATGGTAGTGCGTGGCCCTGGTTTCCTCACTGATGTGGTTCACCCTCAAATGGGCCTACGCCAAGGGGACCCTTTAAGCCCACTATTGTAAAACTTCAGCCTCGACCCACTTTTACGCAATGTGAATGCCCGCCTTACTGGTATCCATGTGCAAAGCAAAGCACCAGTTAATATTCTGTCATTTGCTGATGATTGTTTGGTTGGGGTTTCTAAAAACCAAGATGCACGCGCACTTGAGGCTACTATCCAGGATTACTCCAGGGTAAGTAACGCTACACTTAACGCCTCAAAACTAAAATTATTCTCTTAGTTGGTTCCAAGTCCACTGGTCACCAGCACCCTGTTACCTACCTGCTTCAGAAGCTAGCTCACAGGTTCACTTGCCCCGCCCACTCCATAATTCCCCGCTTGTGCTCCATTTCATGACAAGAACCACTGCTGGTCCAGTACACCATTTGGGCGTATAGCTGGAGGTGGAAGAGTACGCTTCATCGGTGATGGAGCACCATATTCTGGACAATGTCACTAAATGCATCGCTTCCCTCAGAGCACACCAGACTACCCTCCCAGGCCAGATTGTGCTTGCCAACTCTATGCTTCTGTCCAAAGTCTGGTTTGTGGCTCATGCTATCATTTTCCCCATCTTTCTTCACCTTGAAATATGCCCACCTACAAAGGTGGCTTAGGTTAGGTTGCCCACCGCCAATGCGCCTTTATGTTATGTTTGGCCCTCTCCATAGTGGTGGTATGGGCCTGCTCATCATTGAGGCCTATGCCGCCAAAATACTTGGCACCTGGTTCGCTGCAGTCACCAACCCCACATTTAAAACCCAACACTGGTCATGTGCAGCCCGCTCCAACTTTTCCCACATCCTGGGCCTCAGCAATCCTACCCATACCCATTCTCTGTTAACCTATCTTGCCTCGCATCCCTCTGCCGTGGGCCTGCATCGGACATCGCCCACTTCCAAAGAATTCTTCTCTCCATGTGGAGCGCTGAGTGGAGAATTAGCATCAGTGGGCACACCAACCAGAGGGGTCGCCCTACTCTCCGCTTCAAACAGGAAGTACAAGGCTAAGCCGTTCTGAACAATTTAATACCCAGAAGCTCCCCTACCATGGCCATAGTGAAATATCTGGAAACGTTGGACATACCATACTCCCTAGAAACCCAGAAAGACATCTGGAAGTACACCCATCACCCTCTTTTGCAGCCACAAGTTCGTTCCCATGTGAGGTGCTGCTTAAAATAGGTATACCATACTGCTGAGCAATCCAATGCATCACACTCCTCATGTGTTCTGTGTGACCAATATGGGATTTTGGTACACTTCCTGGAAGAGTGCCCACCGTCAAAAGCAATCTAGCGTGAGGTTCAACGTCCTTTTTGCCAGGAGCAGACACAGCCCTTCAGCCTATCTAAGGAAATCTTCGCTTTGAACTTGAATATACCTAAAACCCTCCCTCCAAGCCTTAGTGGTGGCAATCGCTATGCGGACTATCCTCACGGTTGTCCTGGATGTCATTTCAGGCTATATTCCCACCCTCCAGGAAGTTGTATGCCGATTCCAGTCGCACCTTATGGACCACTTTAAAGCATGGTTGTTTGGATATCTACCATCCTAATAATGTCAATTGGTCTCATCCTGGTTCCTAGTATGGTTCATCACTTCATAACCTTTCCTTCATATGTGCTCAATAGTGGCGCAAGCCTCTACTCTGATAACCCTCTTCCTTAATTTGGCGTTCCCGCTGGCAACAGGAGACAGCATTAGCTTCTCTGGGGTGCCTCTAGAGTATATTAGTGCTTGATTATTATTAAATATCATAAGTGTCCATCTCATGGTCAGCCTTTCCCAAATAAAACTTAAAAGATAATTTAATTATTAATTGTTAAGCTAATATTTTAATTACTTGTAACCATTATAAAATCCTCCATGGAATAATCATTAATCTTGAGGAATCAAATCCTGGCAAACTTTTTAGAAAACCATAAGGAAATAAAACTATAGTCGCCATACTAGATGTACTCCCACGTCCACTATGGGTTTCTTATAATAATTTGCCCACAGCGAATAAAGCAGATAATACTCATAATCTATTAAGCTGGATAATGTCATGGTTACTTTTCATTCTAGTTGCAAACACTACTGCAACCTATTCAATTTAAGACTAAATCTAGTTTGATAATCTCAGAGGAGATAAGTCTGCGCCCATGTCAGGGAGCAGTTGGGCAAGCAAGGTAAGAGGAGCAGGTGGAAGGCCCGCGACCTTCAACGTTTGAAAACGCCCTGGAGAATCCGGCGGAATTGACAAAAATACTAAGAAACTGGCGGTCATTATTTCCCCTGAGATACTCGCAAGGCAAGCACGATGCAACCAGTACATCAACACGCCACACTCCCAGCCATTTTCATCGGTGGAATTTGGAGTCTGCGTGTTTCTGGACATCAAAAAACGGCCTTATGGGAAAAATTTTGTGAAGATGTACACACAAGTTTCCCAACTGTGGTGTATGTTGCACCTCACTCCATGTCACGCGGTTGGCTGGACCTAGGTTTCGAAAGCAAAATGGCAGCAGATGAGGCTGCAGTGGTGCGCGTAGTGGTCAACCTCCCCAAAGGGTAATGGGTCATCAAAACTAAATGCACCAGATGGACAAAATCAAACCAAATTTTCCTCACGTTTGACTTTTTGCCTACTATGGTAAAATGTGACAATTTGGAACAACACCTGAAAGATGGTCTCGCCATATATGGCAAAATACATTTTTTAAAGTGCAACGCTTCACGCTGATGCCACACCTGTGCACCGGCAAAGCCATCGCAGTGCTGACCCCAACTGAGGAGATTGCAAAGGACCTAACCCAGATCCCGCACTCCACTTTTATTGATATTGCAGGGCATACCACCCACCCGTTCCAGGTGACCGTGGACAGCGCGCCCCCCATTTGCACTCACTGTGACGCGTTTGGCCAGAAGGCACATGCATGCCCCATCAAGGAGGGCGTCACATTCCAAGAGCACCCCTCAGCGGCCATGGCCAGCGGAGAGGCGCAATACAAACCAACCGCAAGCACCAAGGAGGCCTTCCCGTGGGGAGCACAAGGCTGCTACCTACTGGTAAAGCCTATCTCCCCACAAGAGTGGAAGAAGGCCAAGCAGGCCCATAGGGCCGCGGCCAAAGAAGTGACCAAAGCCACCACCGCTATCCCACACTCACAACGCCAGGAGGACATGGAGACCTTCGCGGCGGAAGCAACTCAGGAATCCATCAACCAATCAGATTAGGAAACCCATGCTGAGTGGGCCACTCAATCTGAGGATCTGATGGGAGATTCGATCTCACCCAATCGTTGCACCCAAGCTCCAGTTCAAACTGACTTGGGACCCATACCAACTGAAAAAAATTTTTTGACCTGCTCAACGGTTCACCAAACTCACCCACACCACAAAAAATTTGTCTGACGTCAGGAAAACAAAAAGCGAAGGCTAAAGCCAACGTGATTCTTTCCACAGAAATTAACAAAAACCCCAATAGCATTTGCTGCAACACCTGCACTGCTGTGAAGGCCCGTGGGGATTTAGAAGAGGATGATGGGCCCAGGTGCCCACTTCCTCACACCCAAGGTGTGATGGGGGAAACCTTCACTTTAGGGATGTTGAATATCGCCGGACTCAAGGCCTCCCCATCCCAGGGCTAGGAAACTGAGTTTTTTACAACACAATTTACCCGTGGATATCCTGGCCATCCAGGAGTCCCACTGTCCATGAGGTTCCGAGGAATCTTGGAAAACAATGCTACTCTCATCCCTATCCTTTTGGTCGATGCACTGTGGGGTGCTAATTCAGAAAAATAATTTTTTCAAACATTTATCCTCAGAAACATTCCTAAATGGCCGAGTGCTTGTTGTCACCTTCTTGTGGCTGACATAGAACATGCAATTATCAACATCTATGCCCCAAATGGTGCACGCGAGCGTCAGGAATTTTTCTCATTGGTCAAATCCCTCCCGCTACCCCCAGACTCCTTCATAGTTGGCGACATGAACTGTTGGCTAAACACACCAACAGACCGGTGGCCTTCCTCACCCCACGCCCCCAAGGGTCACGTAGAACTACACATTCTAAAGGCCACCCTCATGTTAATGGATGCGCTGCCGCGGCATGCCCCGCTGCTCAAAAACATGACATGGCCCCACGTCCACAACAGCCAATTAAGGTCCATGACCTGCATTGACATTATTCTAACGCCGGCGAAATTCCAACCCCACATCTCCCACTTCAAGACAACAAAATTGGAATTCTCCAACCAACAACTGGTCTCACTAACCTACCATCTACCTGTCACAGCTGCTAAGGCCCCACATTGGTACAAAAAAAAAAAAAAAAAAAAAAAAAAAAAAAAAAAAAAAAAAAAAAAAAAAAAAAAAAAAAAAAAAAAAAAAAAAAAAAAAAAAAAACACTCCGCCCCCCCTCTGCTCAGGTCACCATGATTTTCCACGTGGGTAGAAGAGGCAACTATGGCAAAAAAAGTTTGTTGCACCAATTTGCGCGGACCCCATTTCCACATGGGTAACATTCAAAAATGACACCATCCGCCACTTTCACCATCTCTCCTCCAGATGCTCATGAGCCACATCTGCAGTTATCTCACGTGCTCTGGCAGAATTAGCACACTTTAAGTCCAACATCCCAGTTACAGGATACAGCTCTTCATGGGGCCAGAAGTGGGTGGAGGCAGCCGCCCACTATAACGAACTCGAAAGGCAACACAAACATTGGGTTTGCGTTCAGTACAGGGCCACACGCATCACAAAAGGCGACAAGTGCACCGCAAATTTCTTTAAAAAAATTTTGCACCATGCCAGAGCGTGGCCTGCACACAGGTGCGAAGATTGGATAATTCCATTGCGGACACACCGGCCAAAGTGGCAATCAAAATGCAACAGTATTACTCTGAGCTGTACCGCTCTGACCCAATTCAGCCGGCCAAAGTGGCGGAATTTCTCAACTGAGCCCACATCCGCTCCATTTTCTGATACCCGGAAATAATGAATTTAATTACTCCAAACGAATTATGGACAGCCATTCGCAGTGCACCAAACCAAAAACGCTTAGGCCCAGATGGCATTCCATATGAGTTTTACAAAAAATATTTCTAATATATATACCCATTGATGCTCGCCTCACTTAACCAAAGCCTGATAGAAACGCGCCTCATACCAGGAGGACATGAGGCCTTCACGGTCACACTCTTCAAGAAAGGGGATAAGCTAGACTTAGCCAACTGGCGCCCCATTTCTCTAACAAACACAGACACCAATTTTCAACAAAAATCATAGCTAACCGTTTAGGGACTGTAGCATCTGCCACCATCTCCCCAGAACAATTCAGTTTCATCCCCAGAAGGTCGATTTGGGATAACGTGCACTCTGTGGCTAATGTATGTCAGTCCACAGCCTCTGGGGCACTTGTATTCTTGGACCAACAAAAGGCCTATGATAGAGTAAACTGGGAATACCTCAGGGCCTGCCTCCATCAATTCCGCTTACCCCCTCGCTTCATCAACTGGGTAATGCTGCTCACAGAATCTGCAATAATGGCAGTGCGTGGCCTTGGCTTCCTAATGGAAGTAGTCCGCCCTCAAAGAGGCTTGCGACAAGGGGACCCCCTCAGCCCACTCTTATACAACTTCAGCCTTGACCCACTACTGCGAAATGTGAATGCCCAACTCACTGGGGTCCACATGCCAGGCCAAGCCCCAGTCAAGATAATGGCGTTTGCAGATGATTGTGTGGTGGGAGTTTCTAATAACAAAGATGCACGCGCGCTTGAAGCTCTCATCCAGGAGTATTCCCGGGTAAGCAACACAGCACTGAACGCTTCCAAAACCAAAATCATCTTTCTTGGTCAGTTTCAGAACTGCTGGAATCCAGTAATTAGTTCCCAACCCGGCCCATCTGCTCGCCCACGTCCTCGCCCTACTAATTCAAAACACACCGCCCCACTGGTGCTCCCCTTCGTGCCACGTTCTACCATAGGACCAGTACGCCACCTGGGCTTGTGGATGGAGGCAGGCGGATATGCGTCAGCAGTAATGGAGTGCCATATTCTGGATAATGTGACGAAGCGAATCGCCTCTCTCAGAGCCCACCCTACTTCCCTTACTGGCAGGATTGTTTTAGCCAACTCCATGATCCTCTCCAAAGTCTGGTTTGGAGCCCACGCCATCCCCTTCTCCCCAAGCTTCTACAAATCCTTGTACGCCTTGCTGCAAGGATGGCTTTGGTCAGGCCGCCTTCCACCAGTGCGGCTAGAGGTCATGTTTGGCCCTCAACATCATGGTGGCATGGGCCTGCTTGACTTCAAAGCCCATGCCGCCAAGATCCTGGGTACCTGGATTGCGGCCGTCACCACCCCTACACTCCTCCCAACACTGGTCCCGCGCAGCCCGCTCCAACTTCTCCCGCGCCTTGGGCCTCAACAATCCATTGAACCCCCACTCCCTGATGAAATACCTCGCTTCACATACATCGGCCACAGGTCCTCACGGGACTAAAACCCACTAAAAACGAATCCTCCTCTCCATGCGGAGCGCTGAGTGGAGAATTCGTATTAGCGGACATACAACCCAAAGAGGCCGCCCCTCTCCTCAGTTCACACAAGAGGTACAGGGGCTACCCATCCATGATGGCGTGATCCCCATTCGACCCCATGTCCTATCCAGGGTGGACTACCTGGACATGATGGACATCCCTTACTCCACTGAGACCCAAAAAAATATCTGGAAATATGTACACCATCCTCTGTTGCAACCTCAAGTCGCTCCCATGTGTGGCGCTGCCTGAGGCGGGTGTATCGTACAGCTGAGCGCTCTAACACTTTACACTCATCCTGTGTCGTGTGTGGCCAGTATGGAACGCTGTTTCACCGCCTGGAGAAGTGCCCTACCTCTAAAGTGATATGGCGCGAAGTTCAACGTCTTCTGGGCCAGGATCAAACGCATCCCTTCAGTCTGTCAAGAGATATGTTCGCTCTATCAATGGCCTCCCCCTTCTGCCCTCCCTTCGTGCTTTGGTGGTTGCAATCGCCATGTGGACCATCCACACGATTGTCTTAGATGCCATCGCAGGCTCCACCCCCACCCTCCCAGAAGCGGTCCACAGATTCCGTCCCATTTGGTGGACCACTTTCAAGCGTGGATGTTTGGATACCTCCCACCGCATCGCTGACAGCTGGTCTCTTCCTGGTTCCCAGTCTGGTTCATCAAATCAGACCCCTTCCTCCACACGTGCTCAATTGTGGCTATGGCCCTTCACACGTTTCCTCCCCTCCCCATAAGTGGCGTTCCCGCTGGCAACAAGAGATAACATCGCTTCTCTGGGGTGCTTCCCCTGGTACTAAGTTTTTTCTCTTCTGAGTCATATTCGGAAGTGTCCATCCCATGGTCGGCCTTCCCCGCAATAAATTCTGTAAAGTTACTGATGTTATATGTAAACGTCACCAAAATTAGATATGTTCCCTATGAGAAAATTTTCCTAGTGACCTGCTTCATCAGAGTAATGGCAAGCATTCCGTTTAATTGTTATAACAGTCCATTTATCTCCAACAGGTAGGGTACTGACATGGCTCCTCAGATCAACATTATCTCTTTTAACCTCAGGATCATGCGAGACGTGATATCTGTTCCATTGATTCTTAACAAATCTTGTGGGCATCCATGGTGGTATTCAACTTGATTTGGATAAACTGCGTGATAATTGTAGCACTCACTTTACCAGGGCCTTTGCCTCAACCTATATAGTCAGATGGTCGATTGAAACTGATATTTAGTTGACTCCCCTGTGCTCATAGTCTGTGGTCCCATCACATTGATGGACACTGTATGCCAGGAAAATCCAGGGAGGACCAATCAATATCTAGTTGTGCTCTTGTGTGTTTGTGCAGCTGGCACTCCACGCAGCAAGCCAGATAATTGGCCATGTTGTAGATGATAGACTCCCAGTAATAATACTAGTGAATGTAGTTGGTCGTTTTCCTCAGGCTATATGCCCAACGAATTTATGCATGGCCTGAACGATTGCTGCTCATTCTGACATTCTTGGGAATAATAGTTCCTTTCCGTCAATCATCTTAAATATTTGTCAATCCTTGATCTCAGTGCTTTATTGCTTTCTGAGCGCACCCTAGATCACTTGGGGCTCATTCCTGCTTTATCCATTGACCATTCTCAAAAAAAGCTCATCATCTCGTTGGTATACCACTTCAATCATTGGTAGCCTTAATAAGCCATCCGCATTTGATGATAAGCTCCTGCTTGGTGAACTATCTCAAAGGTGTAAATTTGAAACTTCAATGACCATCAGGCCAGACGTCCTTCTAGTTCTCTTAGGTTATGCGGCCAACGGAGTGAGGAGTGGTCTGTCACCACTAAAGTTGTACCATAAATATACACCTAAAACTGCTTACAGGCATAAATCACTGTAAGTCTATCACGCTCAGTAATAATGTACTTCATTCTGCAGCTGATAACGTCTAGCTCGCATAAGCTACCAGATGCTCGTCCCCAAGCTCATCTACTTGACTCAAGATGGCACCAATTGCCATTAATGAAGCATTGGTCAGACTCTAAGCTCTTAATTGAAATTTGAATATTTCAAAATCGGCCAAATTATCAGATACTGACATTGCTTATCAAAAGAACTCTGGGCCTCTTTTTATTTAACCGAGGTAAGCTGACCAGGGGACAGACATTACCGAATATATGTAAAACTAAGAGAATAATTAAGAAAATATAAAAATTGGGCACCCCAGGGTACTTGTTACCCCCCTGCTGCCAGCGGGACTGTCAGGTATGGGGGGGTTGGTGCACTACTCCGAGGGGTTTTCTCCTGCTATGGAGCAGGTGTGAAGGAAAGGGTCTGTGTGGAGGAACCAGAGTGGGAACCATGATTCTATGAGCGCTTTTTGTCTTGGTCTCATATATCCATAGAGCCAGGCTTAGAAGTGCTCTAGTAAGTGGACATGGAGTCTGTTAATAATCCCATGAATGGTTGAAACCGTGCCCTTGAACGCATCTAATGCAATTGTGTGTATTGTCCACATTGCAATGGGTATTATTAGGAGCGGAGTGTAGATGAGATTGGTGACTCAATCTGGAGCGCGAAGATACTCTTTGATATCGAGAATTCCTGTTTGTTTTGAATCTTGAGTAGGCGTGCGACTTTCTGCCATATAGCTTTGGTTGGGGGGCATGTTTCTAGGCGGTGATGCAGGGATCCCTTCCCTCCACATACTGCACATGTTTTGTGGAGGGAGTTGGAGCGGTCCGCCATCCTATAGGTCCTTCTCAAACAGCGCCAGGCGTTTGCTCTTATCCTTGGTTGTAGGAGTGGGTGGTGTGCCATTTTCCACATTGCTTTCTGTGTGGTTAAAGCATAGGGAATGTCCAGCATATCTAGGTATTCTATCCTAGCTATGCTTGGGGTTGTTGCGAGCATATCCCTCTGGGGGTGGTTTTCTGGGTTTCTTAATTTGAATTGGGGCTGGGTCGTCCCCTTCCCTGTATAGTACCCATGTTCTCTATGGTCCATCCATAATGGTGGATAGTTCAGAGGATATGTTTGAAATGAGGGGAGGTTCCATGTGGACCCGTTGCAGTAGGGTGCTTGGCAAAGTATGAAAGTAGTTTGGGTGGACTATGTGGGTTGGTTAATTTGAGCGCCTGTGCAAAGTTAGTCCTTGCTGCTCTGGACCAATGTTGTTGCAGGAGGTCTGGATCAAGGACTTCCTTTATCCAGGTACCTAAGATGTGATTGGCATGGCTCTCAAAATCCATTAGTCCCATGCCTCCGCTTGAGCGTGAGCCAAATAGTGTTTCCATCCGTATAGGAGGGTGAGAGCCAGGCCACAGCCAGACCTGGATAAGCGCGCAAATTGAGGTTATAAAGGTAGGTGAGAAGGCTATCGCATGGGCCCAGTACCACAGTATTGGGAGGATGAGCGAGTTAGCAACTGTAACTCGTCCTGTTAGTCCTGGGGTTCTTCCCTTGAGGGAGGCGACGCGTTTGGATACCCGTTGTAATAGGTTACTTTCCATTGTCTCATTAGCATATCCCCCTGATTCTAGCCAGATTCCAAGGTGTTGGGCAGGAGTGGTGGTGGGAGGTGTTGCAAAGGGTAATATAATTGGGTTTTTTCTTCGAGTGTTGGTGTGAGGTTCTGATGTTGTGGCCCAATTGTTTGTGTATTTGCCTAAGAGGATGATTTCTGTCTTCCTTTTGTTGAGCGATGCATTGCTCACCTTGGAGTATTCCTCTAGAGTGTGTTCCAGCTGTTGGGCATCTTCATTGTTTGCTATACCTGCTACGCAGTCATCTGCAAAGGCCAGTATCTTGACTATTGGTTGTCCTTGTGCGGTTATCCCATGAGACGTGAGTCAGTTACTCAGAGGAGTGGGTCAAAGCTGAAATTGTATAGCAGTGGGCTGAGGGGATCCCCTTGTTTGAGCCCTCTGTGTGGTTTAATCTTTTTTTTTAGTACCAGATGGTCCCAACCCAATGTGTGGTTTAATCTTGTTTGTTAGGAATCCAGGGCTGCATACAGCCATGGTTGCAGATTCTATTAGGAGCATCGCCCATTTTATGAATCTTGGTGGGAGTTTGAAGGCATGTAGACATTCTTTTAGGTATGTCCAGCTAACACGGTCATACGCCTTTTCCTGATCCAAGAAGACCAGGGCACCAGTTGCTTTGGATTGGCAAATATTTGCAACAGGGTGAATGTTGTTCCATATTGAACGCCCTGGTATAAACCCAAACTGGTTGGGTGATAGGACGTCAGATGCAATTGCGCCTAATCTAGCTGCTATAATTTTTGCTAGAATTTTTGTGTCAGTGTTGGAGAGTGCAATTGGGCGCCAGTTGGCCAGGTCCAGCTTGTCACCCTTTTTATACAAGATTATAACATAGGATTCATGGCCTCCTGGTAATAGGCGTGTTTCCAACATACTCTGGTTCATTGACGCCAATAGGAGGGGAGCGATTTGTTGAAAATATTTTTTGTAAAATTCGTAGGGTATCTCATCAGGCCCTGGGCACTTCCTACGTTGTGCACCGCGAATTGTTTCCCAAAGCTCCTCCCGTGTGATAAGGGATAGTATATTGTAATTTGGTGGTGTACTTTATATCTTGGCAGTTTGAATAAATTCTTTGATTTTTTGTGGATCTGTTGGCATATCGCGATATAATTTTGGTGTAATAGCTGTACTTCCACCTTGACCTCATCAGGGTCAGTTGCCACAGTGCCATTGGTCTTGCGGACCTGTGTGCACGTGGGCTGGTTTCTGTGGGATTGGAATTGGCGGAAAAGGTATGTTGAACAGGTTTCGCCTTCCTTTATGAGCTTACCTTTGTTCAATACTTTGATTCTGTGTTGGTGTTCAAAGAAGAGATTGTTAAGTTGGGCTGAAATTTCTGCCCACTTGCATCCCCAATTAGGGCTATAGCCAGATCTCGGAGTATTTATTTCCAGGTGGTCTAGTTCTGCCAAGGTACGCTTGATTGTGGCTGTGTCCGCGGTGTACTTGCGTGATGCAATATGTCGGATTTTGTTTAAATCTTTTTGAAATTTTTCCATGTTCTGATGGGATCCGAAGTGAATGGGGATGTGCATTCTGGGTTTGTAGCCTTGTTTTCAACCCAGTCAGATATCTCAGGCAATCTTATATTTTCTGGGTGAAGCTTTCTCCAAGGCGACACCTGTGTGTGGGATTGGGTTGGTGCTAACTGCACCATAACTAATCGGTGATCAGAAAAATTGATCTTTTTTGTTGTAAATTTAGAGATTCTTGAGTGGTGGGATTGTGGGATGAGGATGTGGTCAATACGACTCATTGATATGAGCAATCCCTCACGTATGTTGGGTCTTGTCATATGGGGAAGGATTGGTGAATTGGGAGGAAGAGCATCCTGTAAGCCAAGAGATGCCTTCATTGTGCGATATTCAATGTGTCCAGGTGGGTATCCCCTGGGATTAGGCCATCGATCTGTATTGGGGTTATCTCAGCAGTTGAAATCAACTAACATGATGATATCTGGTGGGAGGGTGAGGGTAGAAATTTTTTCAAAATTTTTTTTCTCTTGGTTGCAGTGCACGGTGCATAGATATATGCTAACAAAATTATTTCATCTTGTTATGTGATTGTTGCTACCAGGACTCAACCGTGCAAGTGTGATGATGAATTTGTAATTTTAAATTTTTTGTTGTTTTGGACTATCACCCCACAGTGAGACGTCCATACTGATTGTGATGGTGCGACCCTGGTTGACCAGGATTCTTCTTCCCCTTGTAGGCAGTGGGTTTCTTGGATGGCCAAGATGTCTACAAGAGGTTTTCGCAGGAATGCCAGCTTTTTGGCTTGGGATGTATGAGCCCTGGCTCCCGCGATATTTAACGTCCCTATTGATACTGAGGTGCCCGTGGCGCCTCAGGAGCGGTTGGGAGGACCCTCTGGTCCTATCCCACTGCGGCTCATTTTGGCCATGCTCCGCATCTGTACTCCAACTCTTTCACTGCCATTTTTGGTTCCCTTGATCTGACCCAATGATTCAAGGGAATTGCGGTTTTTTGCATTTGCATCAACTTTTCCTGCACAGGTCTCATGTAGATTTGATGCGGGTTGTTGATTAGATTTTATATTTTTGAGGTTCAACTTTGTTGCATTGTGCACCGCATTTTCACCCAAATTGCGGTTGCATTGTTCCTCAGTATGTGCATGACTGATGACGCTTTGTGATTCAGTCTGGTTACTGTGAAAATTTTTGACCTTGGCATATTGTTCTGATTGGTTGGTTCGGTGAATATCTGAAATATCCTCCTGAATTTGTCCATGGTTAATGGCGGATTCCGCGTGTGCCGCCGCTTCAGCCGCTGCTTTCTTGCGGGCTTTTTGTGCTGCTTTACGCTGTTTACTTGTAACTGGGTCCACGATGGAGTATAGTCCATCTTCACCCCAGCGGAATGGGTGGTGGCCATCATTCATTTTGGCGAAGTTTTCATTATCTTCGTCCATAACTTCTTCACAAAGATCATTTTCCATTAAGCCCTCTTTTACAGGGCATGCATGTTCCTTGTGGCCCAGTGAGCCACAGTGGTTGCAAATGGGTGGTGCGCGTTCCAGTGTAATTCAGAATGCAGCTGACTGGCCCCCATCTGCAAAGTGAAATTCTACTGCACGGGGAATTCTATATAATCCTCTTCCACTTCTGGGAAGGGGTTGATTACAGTGATAGCTTTGCCAGTGCACAGGTCGGGCATTAAGCGAAATTGCTGTAATTCAATTTGTTGGATTTCTCCGTAGGCCACAAGACCTTTGCGGAGCTGCTCCTTGATTACCTTACAAGGAAGGTTGGTGGGGAGCGAGTCAAAGGAGATGAACAAAGTTTTTGCTTTGTTCCATCTGGTGCGCGCAGTGCGCACAATTTTGCCCTCAGGGAGGGCAATTTCCACGCAGATTTTTGCTGCAGCATCAGCTTCATCGGCTGTTTCAAAACCAATATTGATCCAGCCGCATCCCATGTTGTTGGTGGCTACGTACACCGCGTGAGGGAAAAGTGAGGGCTGTGCTTCACATGTTTTCTCCCACAGGGTTGGTGACTCATCCCCAAGGAAGAGTCTGATCCCATGTTCCACCTTTGACAAAGGTTGGTTGAATTGAATGTACATGTATTGTGCGTGCTTTACAGTAAATACTATAAACCCAGATGGTGTCTGAGTTTGCAATTTCTTTGCAGATTGGGTTCCTGGTCCCCCTCCAGGGCGTTTCTTGCCCTTAGTTGCACCGTTGAGTGCACCGCTTGCCGCGACGCTCACCCATGTTGTATTATTTTTGTTATTAAAGTCGCCCATCTTTCCTGTGTGTGATTATCCAAATTTGCTGTTTGAATTGAATCATAGTAACTAAAGTAATTGTTATGAGAAAGAAAAGCCTATCAAACTCTGGGCCTCTTCATTCCAAATGAATCCTTTTTTCAGATCCTTCAACAAATGAAAAGGGGCTTGGAAATTCAAGTATAATACTTTTTAAATCTTTGGTAATATCCGATATTTCAAGAAACACTTGGATAACTCAGACACTTCTTGGGATGGCCATGTGCTCTATGGCCTCAATATTCTGGGTTTGCGGCTGCAGTCCACTGGAGTTGATGACAAAACTCCAGATATTTCAACTCTTTCTAGAAGAAGTTGCATTTCCTCAGCTTAATCTTCAGTTTAGCCGCAGACAGTCTCTTGAAGACTTCTTTCAAGTGGTGAAAAATTGTCAGTAAAGGTCCTACTGAACACATTTACTTTGTACGAATACACCAGGACGCATGACAACTTCAAGTCACTCAATATGGTGTCCATGGCCCTCTGGATCATCTCAGGCACATTGCAAAGACCTTGGGGAACTTAAGTTGGTTGGTATAGCCCCTGCGCGGTGATGATCTCATATTTCTCCTGGTCTTCTGTTGGAAAATGGTTTTTCCAGTATTCTGATATTAGATCCATCATGGAGAATTACTTTTGCTTCTCCCGATCAATCTAATGCATTATCAATTTATGGTAGTGGATACAAATCCTTCTTGGTTATTTTTAACAGCTTTTGATAGTCAGTAACTACCCAATTAGAACCATCTTTCTTCTTCACAATAGGATAGGGCTTACCCATTGACTTAATGACGGAACTAGGAGCCTGTGCTTCACTAGTTTGTTAGTTTCCTTTTCCACTACCGCATCAGTGGGCTTATAACCATCAGATTGGTATCATTCTTATTGGTAAATTTTTCCCGGTGTCAAATTTATAAATAACATTTTGCACATCCCAAATCGTGATCGTCCTGGGAAAATATTTCCCTATACTTTTAGAATAGTTTAAGCACCTTTTCTTGCTGCCTTTCCATCATATCATCGAGTTGCTATCAGTTGATTAATAGATTGATATACTTGGCCACCCCTACCATCAATATCATCTCAGCAAGATTCCCAAAATCATGTAGTTTTTGCAATTGCGCCGTTGGGATCAGATGGACAAATGTGAAAATCTGGTTTTTCTCAATCTTCGCCAGTTTTCCACTCAAATTTGCCAGAAGAACTTGAATTTTTCCATGGCTGGCATAACTATTCCATGAGCCACCCATGGCTCTAATTTGGACTTCTTCCAGGGCTATCTAACTCTTCATATAATAGCTTGGGCTCTTCCAAAGTCAATCCTAAATTGACTATGATCTGTGATCTCAGCGAGATGGTCCTCAAATTCTTGGTTTGTAGTAAAATTCCCCAACTTTACAGAATTTCCATCGGCATTTCTCTTTGCCTTTGTCCAACCAATTGGTAGTTAATTGAGACAATTCCATCATTTTATATCATATTGAATAAATTGTTTCTCCTGGTAAGTGGAGTTTCCCCATCTCTCTAATAAACTAGAGGTAGTTTCTAACCCAGTATGATCAGCATTGTATCTTTGATGTTATATCTAACTCCATATTCCTATAAAGCTCAATCCCAATTAGAATATCATGGTTTTGATTGGCCAAAACTATTGGTGGGGCGGATACCATTAAGAATCCAAATCTGAATGGTAAAGCACTATAAACTCCACAGAAATTGGTTATATTTAACCTGGAGGTTCCATATTCCTTCTTATGTTCCAAATTAGGCGAGATTCTCATTTTCTTAACCACCTTGGTCAAGACAATATTAATTGGTGCCCCACTGTCATTAATTGCCTGCACCCATACTCAATTAACTAGTATATTAATATAAACACTAAGAGTATTGCAAAATGGTATTTACTGAGGGTATAGCGATGTTATTCGCTGAATTGAGGGTGTGAATTATATTGCGCTGACATATAATGAAATGTTTTCTTTTAATTGCGCTTAGGGGGATTGACAGATTCGCCTCATCTAATTTGACCTCGGCCAGATCATCTGTATACTCAGTGGACCAAATCTTGTCCATTAGTTGTCACGCATATGGACGTGTGACCTCCTTGATTATTTTAATGTCAATATCCTCATTTAGAATATTGGGAGGAACGATTTTAACTGTAGCTCTAGACTCTTCCCCATCTAGGCCAAGGCTCTTTTCCTGACTCCTGTGCAGGTTTAGCCTCCTTTGCTTGGACCACGTTGATTTTCTTCTTGGTCTTCTTGCTAAAGCACTGAGATATCAAATGGCTCTTCCCTCATCACTGATGATAGCACTTGTTACTTTTGTCTGTCCATTTAAACTCCTCAGATTTGTTCCCAGCACTTTTTGTTTGATTCCTTGGCGTTTTCATCACTTTGGTGGGATCAAATTTTAAACTGGACTCATCTTGAAGCTTCAACTAGGGCCTTGAACATGGCTCCTAGCATCTTAAAGTGATCCACAATTTGCAAGGTTTTTATTTTATTTGGCAATGTGGAAGAAATCATTCAATGCAAATCACAATAAGACCAAAGGGCCACTTGTAACATGATCCACATGCCAAACTCAAACCAATATTTCCACTATGACCAAAAATCTTTGATTCTTGGGAGAATTGGCCAGTGAAATTTGCTAATGTCTCATCTTTCTGAAATTGGATCCTCATAAATTCTTGCTTGTGTTTTGACATACACATGATACCTTCCAAACTCCTTTAGTATTGCAGCATTGGCCTCCAAGTCAGACCAGCTGTCTCCCTCTAGACGAAATAACACCAAGTTTTGACAGTCTGTATCCAAACAGTTCATGACCGTCAAAGCTTTCAGTCTAACGCCACACCCAAACATGGTCATTTTGAACAGGAAGAAGCACGCAGGGGCGTTGTCCCAATGAAAATTAGATAGTTTAGGCATGGATTTGATTTCTTCAAATTTTTTTATAGCCGCTACTCAAAGCTCAACAACCTGACTGATGAGAGCAAGTAATCTTGGGAGTCATCTCTAAAATGGTAGTAAACACAGCATTTTATAGGAGTTGCCAACTTACCAACTAGAGCTCTTGGGTATTTTCTTTGTCGTTGTTCGCTCATATGGTTCACAAATTCATTTCTGGTTCTTCAGTTTGTTAAATTGTTTCATTAGACGTTCCATGTCTGAGCTGAGTGAGCGCAAATAATTATAATCTGCTTCACATTCTATTTTAAGAAATAAAACTTCTCTAAACAGCTCTCCTTTTTTTTCTTTTCCAGAGACGTTATTTTCTGATAAGATCATTGCTGAAGTTCAAACTTCTTCTACTCCTTTCTCATCCTTAGCAACTCTCTCCTCTCTATCAGCGAATTCTATATGATTGGCTGAATTCAAGGCGTTATTGTTGATGGTTATCAATTCTGTCCAAAGTTTCTTTTCTTTTCCTTGTATGACATCTTAGATTGGCGTATCTTACTCAAATACTCCTGTAGTGAGCACCAAGTATTAAAAATCTGAAACTGACGGCTACTCTTCTACCAATGTAATGAGCAACAAGTTATAAAATCTGGGTCTATTCCTAAAATGTTAAAGACTGGCTCAACTGATAGTTCCCAGAATTTAATTGCAATGGTCGGTATGTGCAAAATTTGCTTTTCTTGATAGTAATTGATATGTGAGTATAATAGTATGACATCTATTATTCATAGTTGAATAGATAATCCCAAAATGGTTCAATGCTAGACCTGTGTCAGGATTCTCCCTTTATTGGGGGAATCCCTTACAAGGGGTCACAACCCCCCTACAGGCAGATGACAGATTGGGCTCCCCATTAGCTTGGGTTGAGCCCAATACAAAGTATTGGGGTTCATCCCAAATAAATATTTATTTAAATATACTCAACACCGGCGAAAAAATTCCAAGGATATTGAACAAAGAATTGGGTTTGCAGGGAATTATCATCCGATCTCAAATCCAATCAATTCACCCTTTTGGGATCACTGGCGACTTTTGCCAAAGATGATCACAATCCCCATTGTAAATTTAAAATTTAAATTTAGATCTATTGCGGGGAAGGCCGACCATGGGACGGACACTTCCAAATATGACTCAGACGAGACAAAACTTAGTACCAGGGGAGGCACCCCAGAGAAGTGATGCTATCTCTTGTTGCCAGCGGGAACGCCACTTATGGGGAGGGGAGGGAACGTGTGTAGGGGCGTAGTCACTATTGAGCACGTGTGGAGGAAGGGGTCTGATTTGATGAACCAGACTGGGAACCAGGAGGAGACCAGCTGCCGGCGACGTGGTGGGAGATATCCAAACATCCACGCTTGAAAGTGATCCACCAAATGAGACCGGAATCTGTGGACAGCTTCAGGGAGGGTGGGGATGGAACCGGTGATGGCATCCAAGACAATCGTGTGGATAGTCCACATGGCGATTGCAACCACCAGAGCATGGAGGGAGGGTGGAAGGAGAGAGGCCATTGATAAAGCAAACATATCTCTTGACAGACTGAAGGGATGCGTTTGATCCTGGCCAAGCAGACGTTGAACTTCGCGCCATATCACTTTAGAGATAGGACACTTCTCCAGGCGGTGGAACAGCGTTCCATACTGGCCACACATGACGCAGGATGAGTGTAGAGCGTTAGAGCGCTCAGCCATATGGTACACCGACTTCAGGCAGTGCCACACATGGGAACGGATTTGAGGCTGCAACAGAGGATGGTGTGCGTATTTCCAGATAGTTTTTTGGGTCTCAATGGAGTAAGGGATGTCCATCATGTCCAGGTAGTCCACCCTGGATAGGACATGGGGCCGTGTGGGGATCACGCCATCTTGGATGGGTAGCCCCTGTACCTCTTGTGTGAACTGAGGAGAGGGTGGCCTCTCTGGACTGTGTGTCCACTAATATGAATTCTCCACTCAGCGCTCCGCATGGAGAGGAGGATTCGTTTGTAGTGGGTTTTTGTACCGTGAGGACCTGTGGCCGATGGGTGTGAAGCCAGGTATTTCATCAAGGAGTGAGGGTTCATTGGATTGTTAAGGCCAAGGTGCGGGAGAAGCTGAAGCAGGCCGCGCAGGACCAGTGTTGGGAGGGGAGCGTAGGGACTGTTGTGGCCGCAATCCCGGTGCCCAGGATCTTTGCAGCATGGGCTTTGAAATCAAGCAGGCCCATGCCAACATGATAATGAGGGCCAAACATGACCTCTAGCCATACTGGTGGTGGGCGGCCTGACCATAGCCATCCTTGCAGAAGGGCATACAAGGATTTGAAAAAGCTTGGGGAGAAGGGGATGGCGTGGGCTCCAAACCAGACTTTGGAGAGGAGCATAGAGTTGGCTAAAACAACCCTGCCAGTAAGGGAAGTAGGGTGGGCTCTGAGGGAGGCGATGCGCTTCGTCACGTTGTCTATAATACGACTTTCCATTACTACTGATGCATACCCGCCTGCCTCCACCCACACTCCCAGATGGCGGACCAGCCCTATGCTAGGGCGTGGCATGAAGGGGAGCCTAGTGGGGCGGTGTGGGGTGAGCTGGGAGGGCAAGCACGTGTGTGAGCAGATGGGCTGGGCTGGGCACTGGTCGCTGGGGCCCAGCAGGTTTGATGCCAACCAAGGAGGATGATTTCGGTTTTGGAAGCGTTCAGTGCAGCATTACTTACCCGGGAATACTCCTGGATGAGAGCTTCAAGTGCGCTGCATCTTTATTATTAGACACCCCAACCACATAGTCGTCTGCAAATGCCATCATCTTGACTGGGGCTTGGCCTGTACATGGACCTCAGTGAGTTGGGCATTCACGTTTTGAAGTAGTGGGTCAAGGCTGAAGTTATATAAAAGTGGGCTAAGGGGGTCCCCTTGTCGCAAGCCCCTTTGAGGGTGAACTACATCCATTAGGAAGCCAGGGCCACTCACTGCCATTGTTGCAGATTCCGTGAGCAGCATTACCCAGTTGATGAAGCGAGGGGGTAAGCGGAATTGATGGAGGCAGGCCCTGAGGTATTCCCAGTTTACTCTATCATATCATAGGCCTTCATCGATGTCTATCATAGGCCTGTTGGTCCAAAAATACAAGTGCCCCAGAGGCTGTGGACTGGCATGCGTTAGCCACAGAGTGCACGTTGTCCCAGATTGACCTTCTGGGGATGAAACTGAATTGTTCTGGGGAGATGGTGGCAGATGCTACAATCCCTAAACGGTTAGCCATGATTTTTGCAAAAAATTTTGTATCCATGTTAGTCAAAGAAATGGGGCGCCAGTTGGCTAAGTCTAGCTTGTCCCCTTTCTTGAAGAGTGTGACAGTGAAGACCTCTTGTCATCCTGGTAGGAAGCGCGTTTCCAGAAGGCTCTGGTTAAGTGTGGCAAGCAGCAGTGGGGATAAGTTTCTGAAGTACTTTTATAGAATTCATATGGAATGCCATCTGGGCCTGGGCATTTCTGATTTGTGCACCACAGAAGGCTGTCCATAATTTGGTTGGAGTAATCGAATTCATTATTTCTGGGTATTGGGAAATAATTCAGATGTGGGTTTGGTCAAAAAACTCCGCCACTTCAGCTGGCTGAATTGGATTGGATCAGTATAACATGGAGTAATACTTTTGTATTTTGGTTGACACTTCAGCTGGCATATCCATGATGGAATCATCCGATCTTTGCACCTGTGTGCAGGCCACGCTCTGGTGTGGTGCAAAAAATTTATAAAAAATATGCAGTACACTTGTCACCCTCTGTAATGCGTTTGGCCCTGTACTGAACACAAACCTGATGTTTGTGTTGCCTTTCTAGCGCGTTGAGGTGGGCGGCTGCTTCTGCCCACTTCCAGCCCCAAGCAGGGCTGTATCCTGTAGCTGGGATGTTGGACTCCAGGTGTGCCAACACTGCCAGAGCGCGCAAAAAGACAGCTGATGTGGCTCGTGAGCGTCAGGAGGAGAGGTGGTGAGAGTGGTGGATGGTATCCTATTTGAAGGCTGCCCATGTGGAGATGGGGTCCGCGCAAAACGGTGTAACAAACTCTTTTGCCAAAGTTGCTGATTCCACCCAAGTGGAAAATCCTGGCGACGCAAGTTTGGGAGGGCGGAGTTTGCACCAATGTGGGGCCTTAGCCGCTGTGACAGGTAGGTGGTTGGTTATTGAGACCAGCTGGTGGTCAGAGAATTCAATTTTTGTTGTTTGGAAATGGGAAATGTAAGGTTGGAATTTCACCAGTGTAAGGATAAGGTTGATGCGGGTCATGGACCTTAATTGGCCGTTGTGGATGTGGGGGCGCATCATGTTTTTGAGCAGCGGGGCTTGCTACAGCAGCGCATCCATTAACCCAAGGGTGGCCTTTAGAGTGCAAAGTTCTATGTGACCATGGGGGGCATGGGAGGAGGAAGGCCATTGGTCCATATGTGTGTTTAGCAACAGTTCATATCGCTGACTATGAAAGGGTTCGGGGGTAATGGGAGGGATTTGACTGATGTGAAATATTCCCAATGCTCTCATGCACAGGTGGGGCATAGATGTTGATGATAGCATGTGCCACATCAGCCCACGAGAAAGTTACAATGAGGACTCGGCCATTGAGGAAGGATTCTGATGATAAAAATTTAAAAAAATTGTTTTTCTGAACTAGCACCCCACAGTGCTCTGACAAAAGGATAGGGATGTGAGGAGCGTGGTTTTCTAAACATCCTCGGAACCTTGTGGACAGTGGGACTCCTGGATGGCCAGGATATCCATGGGTAAATTTTTTATACTCAGTTTCCTAGCCCAGGATGGCGAGGCCTTGAGTCCGGTGATATTCAACATCCCTAAAGTGAATGTTTCCCCCATCGCACCTTAGGTGCAAGGGGGTGGGCATCTGGGCCCACTAGCCTCCTTTAGATCCCCATGGGCCTTCATGGCAGCGTGGGTGTTTGCAGCAACGCTATCAGTAGTTTTGTTGATTTTAGCAGTAAGGTTTGCATTGGCTTTTGCCTTCACTTTTTGTTTCCCCCTCATTGAACAAATTTTTTGCGGTGCAAATGAGTTTGGTGCACCAACAAGTGGGTCAAAAAAATTTCAGGTAGGTTGGACCCCAAGTCAGTTTCAACTGGAGCTTAATTGCAAAGATCGGGTGAGATTGAGTCACCCATTGGATCCTCAGATTGGGTGGCCCAATCAGCATGGGCTTCCCAATCTGATTGATTGATGGATTCCTGATTTGCTTTTGCTTTGAAGGTTTAAATGTTCTCCAGGCGTTGGGAGTGTGGGATAGCGGTGGTGACTTTGGCCGCTTCCTTGGCCGCAGCCCTGTGGGCCTGCTTGGCCTTCTTCCACTCTTGCGGGGAAATAGGTTCTACCAGTAGGTAGCAACCTTGTGCTCCCCACGGGAAAGCCTCTTTGGTGCTTGCAGTTGATTTGTAGTGCGTCTCTCTGCTAGCCATGGCCACCGAGGGGTGCTCTTGGAATGTGATGCCCTCCTTGGTGGGGCATGCATGTGCCTTATGGCCAAACGCATCACAGTGGGTGCAGATGGGGGGTGCACTGTCCACGGTTACCTGGAAAGGGTGGGTGGTATGCCATTCAATATCAATATATGTGGAGTGCAGGATCTGGGTTAGGTCCTTTGTGATTTCCTCGGTTGGGGTCAGAACTGTAATGGCTTTACCGGTGCACAGGTGTGGCATCAGCATAAAGCGTTGCATCTTGAAAGATTTTATTTCGCCATAAGCGGTGAGACCATCTTTCAGGTGCTGCTCCAAAATGGCACGTGGTACCATAGTAGGCAAAAAGTCAAACGTGAGGAAAATTTGGTTTGATATTGTCCATCTGGTGCATCTGGTTTTGACAACCCATTGCCCTTAAGGGATGTCAATAATTACACGCACTGCAGCAGCTTTGTCTGCTGCCTCCTTGTTTTCAAAACCGAGGTCCAACCAACCGCGTGACATGGAGTGAGGTGCAACATACAACGCGGTCAGAAAAAGTGTGCACATCCCCACAAAATTTTCCCATAGAGCTGTTTGTTGGATGTCCAGAAACACACGGACTCCATATTCCACCAACAAGAGTGGTTGGGAGTGCGGCGTGTTGATGTACTGGTTGCATCGTGCTTGCCAAGCGAGGATTTCTGGGGAAATAGTGACCGCCGGTTTTTTCTCTTTCTATTCCGCCAGTTTCTCTGGGGCGTTTATAAACGTTTGAGGCCATGGGCCTACCACCTGCTCCTCTTGCTCTACTTGCCTAACTGCTCCCTGACATGGGCGCAGACTAATCTCCTCTGTGAGATTATCAAACTAGAATCAGACTTGAATTGATAAGTTGTAAAAGTGATTGCAACGAGAGAGAAAAGTTTTATCAATCATCAAAGTCCTATAAATACCTTGAGGATCATTCTTATAAACCACCATTTTTAGCTTTAACAAAGGCCTTAATGGCCTATTATCTTAATGGGGGTTCAGTACCCTGATTAATAGGAGCCGGGTTTTCTCTTTCCCAAAGTCCCAACAACCTATAATAATCCATGAAATACTGATTAACTATAGGGACTTCTTCCCTGTACCAGCTGAACTTAATCCACTCTCAGATTCAGAGTTTCCCGGCTTTTCTTCTTGTCCCGCTGAGTCTGATGAGATTCACGTCTAAGGTCAGCTTTTCTTCTAAGGATATCTGATATTTACTCTATATGCCACAAAAGAGTCCACAATTATTGTATACCACAACAATAATTAACTGAAGGTGAATAGAACTTATGTCCCAAATGGAAGAATATTTTTATAAATATAAAATTCTAGGGAGTTTATATAGGGAATTCAGTGCCCAATTCTTTTGTTGGCACTCACCATGAAATGAAATGGCAGCCGTTGCAATTAAACTTCCCTACAACATCTTTAATGGCGATGGACTTCTTAGATTAAGTTAATGATTCATCCGTCAGACATTCTTGAGACCTGGTATGTAAAGAGCCAGAAAACGTGTCCCTAACGTTTCCCGCTCAATCACAGCAAAACAACCACATTAAGCTAATGACCTGCTTATTTAATGTACTCTTTACTCAATATGGTAGGTTGTGAACCATCTGATTGATTCACTAGTTGCAGAAGGCATCACTCGCCTCATAACTGCTAATTAAATTCCCAATCTTTTGGTGATGAAACCTGACCAAACCCAATTGGTCAACTGATATTAATCAATGATCAACTAACAGATGCCCCATTTTATTAGAAACTCTGCCCGTTGATTTCTTATGCATTCACCCAGAATTATTCTTGACGGATCTGAACCCAACGAATTACCCAAGAAATCTTTGGACATTTTTTCTACTGAATTTGAGGTCAACTGATATCTATTTCATTTGCTAGCGGGATTATTCACTATTGACCCAGCAGATAACCTAGGAAGCTGAAATGGTGGGCAAAATTGCAACACTGAGAGAACCCTAATATAATATAGATCTTACAACCACACCGCCTGCATCTTTTGGTTGATAAATTATTATCAATCTGCCATCAGAACTTTTTTCACCTTATCTGACTACAGTTTTATTAACGCTTCCTTTGTGTCCTTGAGTACAAGTTCTTCAAATTCCTTCAAAGTTATATTTGTTTACTGTTATATAAACATTTGATGTAATTGTTTCCTTCAATTGACCTCCGCCTCTATCCCAAGGAAGCTGTACCTTATTGGTATATTAAATTTTCAAGAGATTTTCTGTAACTCTCTGGTTCCTGTAGAGGCGGTGAGGAATTCCCCAACATACAACTATGGAACAACCCTCCAACAATATGGGAAACATTGCATCACGGAGTAAGCCATTATTAAAGGCCCCAGAGAGAGGGTATACAGAACTGGATAAATTCACAAAAGCTAAAAACGCTAAAACCTGGTTGGACCTCAAGGTGGTGTCCATCACTAGGTGGAGATCCAGGTACAGGCTATTTGGACCTTTAATATGCAGAGGTAGGAGTGTAACCCAGTGGTAGAGTATGGACTCAATGACTGCTACCTCCCAAATTTGATCCCAGTAGATGAACTTTGGTTTTGGGACAATTTTTGACTGGGTTGGCAGTGTGCACCAACGCCCTGAAAGAGATAGCGGTTTGAAAGGTGGTCCATGGAGTTCCTGGCCTATCAGTTATTGCGCATAAAGGTTTCACGGGATTTTTCCTCCTTTTCCATTGATTTAATTTATACATTAATTGGTGTGGTATCATTCCCAGGTTGGCCCACCTCGAATAAAACATAAAAATATAAATTGTATATGCAGAAGTCCAGGTTCCACCAAAGGTTGATGGGATCTGATGTTAACTGAGAAAGAATGTAATAACTACATTATAGAGACTCCTCCAGGAGGTCAGCTCAGAGTTCAAACAATATTTTTATACTAACTCAAACTAATGGGTTTTATTGTAGACCATTCAACTAATAAATAAGGCTGTTCTCCAAAAACCATTATTAAAAATGTGGTGGGAAATAAATTATCTGTTGAGCGAGGCACTTCACCCAATCTAACCAATAAACAAAACTTTCCATCCTTCGTCATACTGTAGCTCAAGTAAGTGCACACTCAGATGTTTGACTTAAGCTGATTTTTCAAGAGTCATCTATATTATAAAGCAAATGGGTCTCAATTCCCCATTTTCCAAGAAATAAAATGATCTGGCATGATTTTCCATATAGCTGATGCGTTTTTACATCTTAGATGTAACGCCCATACAATTATCACATGCACCCCAAGAACTGTGACGGTATAGGCGCTGCCTGACTGTCCCATAGCCCTGGTCCCTTTCCTAAGGAGTAGATTGTGTCTCTTCATATCATTGATTATAATAAAGTTTGTAGGGATCATGGGCAACGACATTATGAAATGGCATTCTTATGAATCAGATGCTAACAAATCAATTAAATCTAGGTGCAGAGGTGGCAAGAGCTGACATAAATGGCAATCAGGCCAATCAAAAGCCGCTAACCCAAAATTTGCAAAAATGAGAAATGATGAGGACAATGGCAAAGGGCAGCCTAGAAAACCAGAGGCTGCAAAGCTGAACTATGCCAAAAGCGGTAACATTGAGAACCATGGCAGTGGGCAGCTCAAAAATCAGGTGCTACCAATCCAAATATGCCAATAATCAAGAATATTGAGAGCCACAGAAAAGGGCATCCCAGTGAAACAGGGGCTTTCAAGCTTAATATGCCAAAAATGGAAGCATTGAGAGTCAAGGGGAGCAGTGGTCAAGCAAATCAGAATTTTCCAGAAAATTTTAAATGAATTTTAGTTTAAAAGCTTGCAATAAGGTTGACATAGAAATGCAAAGCTAAGATTTTTCCCCAAAAAACAAAATTAAATGCGGAAAACTTATCATAATGCCTGGGGTACCTAACAAACGATCTAGAATGGGCACAGTGTCAAGAGAGTGTCTGTAACTCTCTCATTCCCAGCAAGGTAATGTGGGATGCAAACCCACATTACTAGGGAACTAGCTGTTAAAAGAATGGGTAGGAAGGCACCTCGAGTGGTGCCAGTGCAAAGGGTACCCCAGGCAAGTGTGTAAAGAGCGACATAATATACCAGGTAAGTAAGAAACATCACCGCTTGAGTGGACCCCAGAGGGGCGTCCATAGTCAAGTGTGGCTTGACGTCAAGGGCTTTGGGTGCCTCGATCTGGAGGGACCTGGGCAGCCCACAGGTGCCCCTGGTATTTTGGTAAATTGCGAGATAAGGTAGTGGCCCACATAGTTGGAGACCTCCCCAAAGAGGTCCACCACCAAGTTTGCCCAAGGAATCATTTGAAAAAACGTAAAATAACGGGGTTTTAATAAGAAAGTCGATCAACAAGGAATGTTGGTCAAAAACATAATTAAAATGGGCTGGGGAAATTCAGGTTCTGCGGAAGAGCGCCCAAGCCTTGATCTCCAAGAAACAGACGCTTCCATCCATTTTGGTAAAATACACCAAAAGTGCCCTCACTTGAGTAATCAATTGAAGCCTTATTTTACCTAAAGACAAAATTTCATAGCTGGAGCGGGACTTGAACCCTTTCTCTCCAACCAAGCAAATTAAACCATCTACATTTAAATTGTAAATCGTTTGTTTCAAGGCCTGGGCTAAGAAAGAGGCTGGGCGTTTTGCACCCCAATAGTATCAACCTGAGCATGCTTGGCTTGCACCCAGCGTTGATCTAAGGTGTGCTTTAGATCAGGGAGAGCCTCAAGCCTCACCTTCTGGGCCTCCTGTCGCCCAGCCTTATCTCTGGCATCAATGCCTACTATTATGTCATCCAACCATGACACACATACAGGAATATTAGAGGCCAAGATACTCAAAATAGGCTTGCAGATAGCCCGCCACCCAAAAACTCCATGAGAACAAATTCCCCCACATCCCCCACTTCCTAACATAAATAAAACTATATGAAGGTGTTTAGGACAACTTTGTTTTTAATATATGCAATAAAAACCTTAAAAATCGAAATAAATTTTAGTATCCTAAAACAACCTGCTGAGATTTTGTAAAGGTACTTTGGATTTTAAACGGAAAATGAACTATACCTCATTTTTTGACAAGGCGCCGCCTCTCTGTACTCCCTCTCTAGTGGACAGACAATTCTCATAAGCGTTAATATTGTCCTTACCATCTTCCAAGGGTTTAGCAATGACCGTTCATATAATAAATGAATAGGATTTTAACTACCGCTGCACTCTCCTGCTTGTGGGCCCTTGCCTGGCCCTTTTTCCAAATTTGTTCATGGCAATGAGGAAAGATTCCGTTTGCCACAAGAACCAACTTGGGCTTATCTTGCCCTTACCCAGAGCTGGTACAGGGTGTGCTTCAAATCAGGCAGGACTGACAACTTTGTCCTCTTGGCCTCATCACGCTCGGCCTTACTTCTACAATCAACCCCTCAACAATATCATTTAACAATAAAAGTTATCTAATCTCTTGCACACGAAAACCTCAAAGCTGGAGTCAAGAAATTGCTAGAAAAAATGTGCAAACCTAGAAGGTTAAGGCACCGCAGAGAACACCAATGATTCAAGTATCTTTTAAATTCTAAAGAGCATATATTGGGGGACATACAATGGAAAAAGGGGATCAGAGATCATGACAACAAAAGCTAATTGGCAACAGTAAAATATGGAGTTTCTACAATCCCTGATGATTTTAGACTCTTATAATTTACAACAGAATTTTAATGCAGTAAGTACTAATCTTTATTATAATATGGATAAGAATCTTATAAGAAAAACGATCTAGATTCTTCCAATCAAAAATTTACACAAAGGTATTTTGTCTTTATAAAGATATACTTTATTGTATGTTTTTACCTGTGTATGTCTTACCCTGTTGTAACCCCAGTTTTAACATATTCCCAAGATCATTTTTTCTAGCATTTTTGTTATTTCTGTACAAATTAGTTTAAGATTAGATAACCATAAGACATAGCTTTTTTTGATCTGCAATGAGATAAATGTCATAATATATTTTTCAGATAAATACTTTTAGAAACTCATATTATGCTTGTTTATTTTCATTTATACATCCTTGAGACTTGATTTTTATACCGTCCCAGAATCAACCCACCATATTTCATTTTGAAGCCATAAATATGTCAGAAAGTAATTCTTTTACCACAGAGAGGAACCTTTCTAACTCCTTCAACATCAGATTTTTTATAATAATGATAAAGTCATGGAAGAAATAATTGTACCATTTCTATAGATAATATCCAAAACTATTATAATTGGGGTAATAATTATCCTAACTTAAAGCGTATAAATGACGCACAAGATAACTTGATACCTGTGGACACCAACAACAATGCCCTATAAGCTTTCTTATACCTTTAGGGTTGGAAAAATAATATTGTAAGCTTCCAATTAATGGGTCAATTAATTAATGCCACTGATGATAGAAGAATCACCAAGTTCTCTATTGAATGCTAGCTTACCTAGCTAATCATTTGAAGTATATAGTAACAAACAGGCGAGCAACTAATTTCAATTTTTTGAGACTCTGAATCTAACGCTTTGGAACGGCGCTACCATCTGAACCCTGAAACACAAAGTCCAAAATTAAAAAATGGAAAAGAAAAAACGATGTTTTAACCTCTTACAAAAAAATGGTAGTTACAAAAGGTGAATCCCATCATCATGTTGAAGGGATCACCACCATGAGACGAAGCTCTTGTATTATGGTTTTTAAACAGATGAATGCCAAAAATAATGCAGAGCTTAAGAAGCGCCTTCCAGAAATTCCTAAAAATAGTACAATAAAACCATATATCTTTCTTGATTTACCCACTTTTATACTAATCTAATTTTAAAATTTAGTAAACATATCCATTAATCATCAACATTCTCCAATCACCCTATGTTGGTGGGGTTGAAATCCGCTGTCCTCATCTGGCAATGTTGCACCACCTCCTAATGTTTTTGGCCATTGCTGAAACATGCCCAGGCTGGCTCTGATAGCCCTCCCAGATCTTTTGGTCATTTTACCAGCCTAAGGATTTAGCTCTCCACCTTGCACAATCCATTCAGTGGCTCTCAGCCCCTTGTGCTCCCATGGAGCAACATGCAATATAGCATTTTAATTTATGATATGTAGTTCCCATGAAAAATTTGAATGTTAAATTAATCAATGCCATAATGCAGCATGCCAGCTTCAACAACTTTTACCTCTTCTAGAAGTACTTTGACCTCAGCTTCATGAGTAAAGCCAATGCTGCACTTGGAGCTACCATTTTCTGATGTTTTATAACATCCCCTACCAACCATTCATATTGGTTACCTGATGATACCACTCTTGTGGTTTAGTTTGCAGGACTCCTCGCACACATCTCCTTAATAAAATTTTACATAAAGAGCAGATTTTCAGATTGTTGAGATATGGCTCTGACCCATATTGCAATTTTTGGTCCCATGGAGCCACTCTGCTTGAGGGCCCTCAAGACTTTGCAACTATACGCCCTGTTTCTCTAAAAATGCCCTCTCAATTTCTTCTTGAACCATCATCCCTTCTGTCCCTGACCATCCTTTCTGGGCTCGCTTAGATGGGGAGCACCATCGCCCTGCCTGTTTCAATTTAGATCATCTAAAATAGTGCTGACCCTCTATTAATAAACCACTGCCCACTCACCAAACTCCTCTCTTGATGACCCCGTTTCCAGCCTTATCACTTTCTTAGACTGGGGAACAATCCTCCATCCTCATTAAAGGGTAATAACTGCAGCTGTTCCTTCTTCTACCAATCAGATGCCCTGTTGAAATTGGAGCTTAGAAGTCAAATTTTTGGATGCACGGGATACTATGCTCAAAAATTAAGGTACATTTAGATGACAGTAACCTTAGAAAACTTGCAAAAAAGGACATTTTAGAAAGTGGATTATTTTATTAGATCTAATAAAAAAACAATGTAGTATCTCATATTGTCAAAGGCTCAACGGCTTGCTATGCTATCCTCTTTTTGTTCTAAGTTCTCTCCAGTAAAAAAGGAAAAAAGGTCTCTTCCTACCAAAGTCCAGTCAAGCTATTCCCTGCTGCTAGAATTCCTATTGGTGCATTTTATGTATAATAAGCAGCACTCAAAAGTGGTAGACCAAAAAATTAATAATTTAAGTTAGGCTAAAGGAGTGTATCACTAGGGTTCAGGGTATGTCCATTGTAATCATGATCAATCAATTGTAATTTAGACTGGTGAATGGCCATTATAAAAATATAAAACTTCATACTAAATATCATATGCCAGTAAGGGGGATAAGCCAAAATTTAGGGATATATATAAATTGGAGTGGATACAAATGCCTAGGCCAAGAGCCAAGGCGATTACTAGATCAAAGTGAAGAAGAAATTGCACTGGTGGGGTTATGTGATTCGATTGACCATATATTTAAAGCTATGTTGCTGCGGAAATATCACATCAAATGTAATTTAATCTTGCTTTTTCAACTCCCTAAGAAATCAAGGGCTGCGCACTTAAAGGTTTCCAAAGAGATCAAATCCTATTTCTGTTTATTAGTTAAATATAAACAAAATTTACTATTGTATAAATTAATGATTGGTCAAACCACTTGCATCCTTTATCCACTTGACCAAAAAATCAGGAACCAGAGATCAGTGGGTAATAGTTAAGTTATTAAGAGCTAGAGGCTGGAGGGCCAGAGTGCAGGTAGTACTTCTTCATGAACTTAGCATGATTTGATTAAAGATGGCCCTTCATAGGATCTTTCAGAGTTAAGGCATTTTTTAGATATTCTCTCTATAATCTCAAAAGGTCCTCTCCAAATATGCGCTAGTTTGCTTTTTTATCTAAAGTCATGGTTGTCATAAATACCAGACCAATTCCCCTTTTCTGAAAGTAGGTAAGGCCTACCAGTCTTCATTATTGTTTGCTCTAGCTTTGATTTTAAAGCCATGGCGTTTGAGAAAGCAGAACTTAGTAGCTGATTTAAGATTACGTGAGCTTATCAAGGTATCTACTAGGAATCATACTCTATTCTGCAACACATGAGTACAAACTGGGGAAGTGCAGGCTGCTTCTCATGAAATAAGGCAAACGGAGAGTGCCCCTGGCCAGATGATATGTTATGTTATAAGCAAACATGGCGAAAGGTAGGAAACGGTTCCAATTGGTCTTTTGCTTGTATTAAAATTTATTCATAGAAGGTTGACCAGGAGACAAGCACTTCCAATATAGTGGGTATAAACTAATGAAATTTTAAAATTAAAGGACACCCCAGAGGGTTCAAGGCCCCTCTTGTTGTCTCCCGGATCACCAAGTTTAGGACGGTAGGGGAGGGGGTTATGCTGGCTTGTTCTTGGATGCAGCATGAGTACAGAAAGAATTGATCTTTATGAACCATATGGGTACCATGTATTATTGTCTTTCTGTTATGCGGGGTCATGTTTTAAACAAACATGCTAGAAATGTTCCAATATATGGAAGTGGAAACGATTGATGGCTTCTTGGATTGTAGGCGTTGCTCCTGTGAACGATTCCAGTACTATCATATGGATCGTCCATAGTGCTATTGCTACTATTAATGCCCGGAGGGATGGGTGGATAGGTGAGTCCATGTTTAGGGAGAACATGTTCCTAGCTAGGCTGAATGGTTTTCCACTTTCTTAGCGTAATAAGATCATGTCCTTATTCTATAAAGCCACTGATGTTGGGCATTGTTCTAAACAGGGTGCTAGGCTTCCATACTGACCACATATTGTACATTAGGAATGGATAGCATTTGACCGTTCTGCTGTGTGGTATACTCTCCTAATGCATCTCCACACATGTGCTCTTATCTTGGGTTGAGGTAGAGGGTGATGTGTGTATCTCCATACTCTTCTTTGGGTCCCCAGGTTGTATGTTATATCTATATGGTTCAGATAATCAATTCTGGCTATGGTACTAGAATTTCTGCATATTATATTATCTGTAAATATTTGCCATTGAAAACTGTCTGTGAGTTAGCCTTGGGCGTCCTTGGTGACTGGTTTGGCCACATATGTGGATCTTTCACGCTGCTCTTATCATGGTTAAAAGTATTTGTTTGAAATGTGCAGGAGTGCCATGTGGTCCTGCAGCTGTAGGATGGGACGCCAGATACTTAATTAATGTGTTTGGGTGATCTGGGTTTCTTAATTGGAGTGCTCGTGTAAAGTTATATCTTGCTGTTCTGGCTCAGTGTATATCAGAAAGATCTGGACTAGTAACTTGAGCTATCCAGGATTCTAGTATATGGGTCGCTTGCTCTACATAATTAGTAAGCCCCATACCTCCGTTCCTTCTAGAGCCAAATAGGTTTCGAGGCGTACAGGGGAGTTGTGGTTAACCATAGTTATCCTTGTAATAGGGCGTGGATTGTATTAAAGAAGGACGGTGAGAAAGCAATTGTATGGGCCATGAACCATGAACCATATGATTAATAGAATTATAGAGTTGGCTACCATGACCCTTCAAGTTAAACTTGTTTGATGTCCATGTAAGGAGGCAATGCGTTTTGTTATTTTTGTCTAGAAGTTAATTTTCCATCATGGAGTTAGCGTAACCTCCTGCTTCTAACCATGCCCCTAGTTTTGGAAAGGTCCAGATGTCATCTTGGTGGTGAAGGGAAGTTTCAGTGGGGTTATTGCTGATTTTCGCCTCCTATGTCTGGTGAGGAGTCTTGATGTTGTATTAGTTTTTTGGCCCAGGGTAGATGGCGTCCAATGGGTCTAGTATTTTCCAAGAGTATAAGTCCGTTCTCTCAGTGTTAAGTGATGCGTTGCTTATGGCTTAGTAATCTTCTATTACCTTCTTAATTCTGCAAGCATCCTGATTGTTGGATATTCCCACCACACAGTCATCAGAGAAGGCCATCATTTTGACTGGTGGTTGGTCCTTGACATTGATTCCATTGAGAAGTGTATCCATATTCCGGATTAGAGGATCCAAGCTAAAATTGTAAAGTAGAGGGCTTAAAGGGTCTCTTTGTTTGATTTTCTCTGTGGGATGACTGGTTTAGTTAAGAAGCCTGCTCCACGCACAGCCATGGTGGCTGACTCTGTGAACATCATCAACCAGTTTATGAATCTATTTTGGAGTTTGAACTTTTGAAGGCAGGCCCTAAGAAAGGTCCAGTTCACCCCATCGTATGCCTTCTGTTGGTCCAAGAAGACAAGCGCTCCAGAGGTTTTAGACTAGCAGACAGTTGCAACTGTTTGGATGCTGTCCCATATGGATCTTCTTGGAACAAATCCATATTATGATGGGGATCTTGCGTCAGTTGCAATTTTTTACTAGTCATTTGGCCATGATTTTTATGAATATTTTTGTGTCTGTGTTGGTTAGGGATATTGGGTATCAGTTGAATAAGTTTAGTATATCTCCATTTTTGAATAAGGTGCAGTGTAAGCTTCTTTGCCTCATGGTAGGAGGCATGTTTCCATAATATACTTGTTCATGGAAGCTAAAAGGATATTAGTAATGTTAGTAAAATATTTTATATTGAATTCATAAGGAACCCATCAGGTCCAGGGCATTTCCCTCTTGGTGCACTGTGTACAAAGCCCTTTAATTCCTTGCGCAATATTAGGTTGATTAAATTATCTATTTGAGCCATGGTGTCAATATGTGCACTTGCAAGGAATTTTTCGATTTTTTCTGGTTTGACCGGTTCAGATTTATACAAATTCATATAAAACCTGTGCACTTTGGTCACAACTTATTCAGGTGTTTCTTTTATGGATTTGTCAAGTTTTTAGACCTGTGTGCAAGCTATCATATTTTTGGGCATGGAATCAACGGAAAAAATAGGTCAAGAAAGTTTCTTTTTCTTTTATGTTTTTTGCTCTGTATTGAATCCCAACTCAGTGTTGGTGCTTATGTATCAGGATGTTTACGTATCAGGGTGTTTAGCTGAGCAAAAACCTCTGCCAATCTGCAACACAATCCAGGGCTGTGCCCTATGCGTGGGACATTGTTTTATAGGTGGTTGATTTCTGTCAAGGTGTGCTTGATAATGGATGAAGCTGCCCTGTATATTCTAGACGTTGTATGATTGATTTGTTGGGTTGTTGTTTTTTTCAAAATTTTCCCAGGTGGTTAGTGGGTCCAACCAATAAGGTGTTTGAAAATCCTGGGTTGAGGATATTTCCTTCATCCAGGATTGAAATTCTGAGTCAGCTAAACTTTCTTTGGCGTATTCTGCACCACCTGGGTGCTTGGGTAGTTGGTTCCGCTGGTTTGTAGGACACCAAAACTAGCCAAAGGTCAGAAAATTCGAATTTTGTAGTTTTGAATTTTTGAGTTTGGTGACAGAAAATTAGTGGTGCGAGTATCTGGTCTACTGTGACATAGAGAGAAGTGCACAATTGTGTACATGTGAGAGTGTCATGTCTTAAAGTAGGGGTGACCTATTTGGTAGAGGATCATATAGTCCCATGGTGTCCTTAAGTATGCAAAGTTCCACTTGCCCTTGTGGTACCTCCATTGTGTATGGCCATTGGTCAGTGTCTGGGTTAATCCAGCAGTTCATGTCTCCCATGATAAAAGTGTTTTCTGGAAGATTTAGTTGTGTTAAAGCTGTTAAAAATCTCTTCAGGACAGTGCACAGTTTGATGCACACACTGGCTATTTTGTGCACTTTGGTGTGCCATGAGAAGGTTAAGGCTAGTATGCAGCCATCCAAATCAAATTTTTATTGATAAATTTAATGTTTTGGTTCTAACATACTATAACCCCACAATGTTTTGACCAAAATGATATTGTTGGGAGGAGCGTGTTTTCCCATGACTCCTCCTCTCCCTGTGGATAGTGGGTTTCCTGCACTGCCAGGATATCCACAGGTTGGTTTTGTAGAAGACTCAACTTCATGGCCCATGATGTTTAGGCCTTGAGTCCCACTATGTTCAGCGTCCCTATCTCTACTGAGATGCCCAATGAGTCTCAGGAGCATTTAGAAGGGCCCCCTGGCCCTACTCCCATGCTTACATCACTCTCCATTGCACCTCTGCTGCGGAGAGCATAACCATGAGTAGTAGTTGGGGTGTATTCCGCCCCTTTTGTTGCCGCTGTTTTTTCTCCTCTCTTGCCTTTACTGGTTTTCAATTTATCATTGCAGTAAACTTGTGTGCTCTCATTGGCCACATTATTTTCTTGCACATTACATAGTTAATTTTCATTCCCAATTGTTTATGCTCTGCAATTTTGGGTGGTGCACTGAACCCCTGTTTTACCACATTTATTTCCAAATCAGGTTCCACTGAATTCAATCTGTTTGGATTGTTTGTTTGGTTTTCCACGGGATTAGATTGGCTCATTGATTCAAATTCATCCAGGTCTTCCTGGATCTGTTCTGGTGATATAGATGATTCTGCTGAGGCCTTTGACTTGGCTGCAGCCAGCTTGTGAGCTTGTTTGGCCATTTTTTGTTCTTTCAGGGAAATTGGATCAATTATTTTATATTGCCCTTGTTCTCCCCAGTTGAATGCTTGTGTGGTATCTGTGCTTTTGGCATACTCTACATCTTCTTCGCCCATTTTCTCCTCACAGAATTTCATTTATTTCAGGCTTTCTTTTATGGGGCAAGCATGAATCTTTTGCCCAAAGGCTTGGCAGTGGTTGCATATGGGGGTGTGCTTAATACTGTTTCATGGAACAGTTGTGATTTTTTTCCCATCAATAGTGAAGGATCCAATGTGGGGGATTTTTGTGATATCCTCCACTACCTCCTGGTTTGTTGAAATAAATGCAATTGCCTTCCTAGTGCTAAAGGTTGGGATCAACTGGAATATTTGCATCTCAAATTTTTTTAATTTCTCCATAGGCTTCCAAGCTTTCTCAGAGATGTTGTTCAACTACTGCACATGCCAATGTGATCGGAAGGTAATCAAAAATTATAAAAAAATCTTTTGACTCTTTCCAACGTGTGCGGTTGGTCAATACCAAATGCTGACCATCAGGAAGGCCGATTACCATTCTGGCCTTCGTTGCTTCATTTGCTTCTTCTGTAGTTTTGAACTCAAGGTCTACCCAATCTTTGCAGATAGTATGGATTGTAATGTACACCACATGCAGGAAAAATTTAAGTTGGACTTTGCCAACCTTTTCCCGCATTGTTGGTGTTTCTACGCCCAGTAAACTCATATCCCATGTTCCACTGATGACAGTGGTTATGAGTGGGATACTTCCATGTAACTGCAGTATTTTGCCAAAAAATCACAAAACCTGTGGGGGGCGCCACCTCATATTTTTTTGTTTTTACTGATATTTTCATTTGTACCTGTGCGCTTGATACCTTTGGGCAGTTCTGGTCCAGGTCAACTGCCCTTGACCGCTTTACCCAACTCTTTACTTTATTACTCATACTTATCTCACCTGGTATTAATTATCAAATTTTACTGTTTGAATCAGATCACACTAATAAAAGTGATAGTAATTGGAAAGAAAAGAATTGTGAGTATGATTGGGCGCTTTTCCTGTAGCTAACTTATTATAGATTTCTTTTCTTTCCTGTAACAATCACTTTTGTTATTACGATTCAATTTAAACAGCAATTTTGATAATCACACAGGAGAGATGGGCGATTTTGATATTAGAATCTAACAAAACCTGGATGAGTGTTGCATCAAGCGGTGCTCAAAACGATGCACCCAAGGGCAAGAAACGCCCTGAAGGGGGACCAGGAACCCAAGCCGCCAAGAAACCACAAACTCAGACAGTGTCCGGGTTTATGGTATTTACTATAAAACAAGATCAATACATGTACATCCAATGTAACCAACCCCTTTCAAAGGTGGAACATGGGCTCCAACTCTTCCTTGGGGATGAGTCCCTGACCCTGTGGGAGAAAACATGTGAGGCACAGCCCTCCCATTTCCCCCACGCGGTATATGTCATCACTAACAACATGGGTTGCAGCTGGATTGATATTGGTTTTGAAACAGCTGAAGAAGCTGATGCTGCAGCAAAAGTCTGCATCAAAATTGCTCATCCCGAGGGCAAAAATAGTGCACACCGCATGCACCAGATGGAACAAAGCGAAAACTCTATTCATCTCATTCAACTCGCTCCCTACAAACCTCCTTGTAAGGTAATCAAGGGAGGAGCTCTGCAAAGGGCTCATAGCCTATGGAGAAATTATGCAACTCAAATTACAACAATTTTGCCTGATGCTAACCCTGTGCATAGGCAAAGCTATCGCCGTGATCAACCCATTCCCCAAAGTGGAAGATGACTTATCAAGAATCCCCCACACAGCAGAGTTTCACTTTGTGGATGGGGGACACTCATCCGCATTCTGAGTTACACCAGAACGCACACCGCCTATATGCAACCACTGCGGTTCATTGGGACACAAGGAACACGCATGCCCCATGAAGGAAGGCTTAATGAAGGCAGACTACTGTGAGGAAGCCATGGACAAAAGTAACAAAAACTTCGCCAGAATGACCGATGGTCACCACCCATTCCGCTGGGGTGAAGATGGACTTTACTCCATCGTGGACCCAGTTACACATAAACAATGCAAAGTGGCACAAAAAGCCCGCAAGTGGGCAGTGGCCGAGGCACCAGCAAATGCGGAATCATCCATCAACCCCAGACAAATTCAAGAGGATATTTCAGATATTCACTAGGCCAACCAATAAGAACAATATGCCTAGGTTGAAACTTTTCACAGCAATTTGACTGAGTCACCAAGCGACATAAATCATGCACTTTGAGGAACAATTCAACCGCAATATGGGCGAAAATGTGGTACATAAGTCTCCAAATTTGAACCCCAAAATTAAAGAACCCAATAAGCACCCTGCATTGATTCATCATGAGACATGTGCAGGAAAAGGTAATGCAAATTCCAAAAATTGCAATTCCTGCGAAAAATCAGGTCAGATCAAGGGAACTGACAATGTCATTGAGATAGTTGGAGTACAGACATGGGGCATGGCCAAAATGAGCCATGATAGGATAGGGCCAGAGGGCCCTCCCAACCACTCCTGAGGCGCCGCGGGCACCTCAGTATCAATAGGGATGCTGAACATCGCGGGAGCCAGGGCTCAAATGTCCCAAGCCAGATAGCTGGACTTTCTGTGAAAACCCCTTGTAGACATCTTGGTCATCCAAGAAACCCACTGTCTACAAGGGGAAGAAGGATCCTGGTCATCCAGGGTCTCACCATCACAATTGGTATGGACGTCTCACTGTGGGGTGATCATCTGAAATAACAAAAAAATTTTAATTACAAACTCCTTATCATACCTTCACAGTCGCGTCTTGGTGGCAACAATCACATGCCAAGAGAAACAATCTCAATAGTATGCATCTTTGCACTGTGCACCGCAGCTGAGAGAAAACAACTTCTTATAACCATTCCAACACTCACCCTCCCACCAGATACTATCCTGTTGGGCGACTTTAACTGCTGAGATAACCCTGACATGGACCAATGGCCAAACCCCAAGTGATACCCACCGGGGCAAATCAAATTCCGCACAATGAAGGCATCTCTTGGCCTACAGGATGCCCTCCCCCCCAAATCACCAATCCTTCCCCACATGACACAGCCCAACATACATGAGGGAACGCTAATATCAATGAGCCGCATTAATCACATCCTTGTTCTGCAATCCCAATGATCAATAATTTCCAAATTTACAACAAAAATAGTCAATTTCTCTGACCACCGACTTGTTGTGGTGCAGTCATTGCCAACCCAAACCCACGCACAAGTGTCGCCCTGGAGAAAGTTACACCCAAAAACATAAAATTACCCAAAATAACCAAATGGGTTGAACACAAGGCCACAAACCCAGAATTCACAGCCCCATTCACTTTGGATCCCATAATAACCTGGGCAAATTTTAAAAAGGAACTAATCAACAAAACCTAACATCTCACATCAAAAAAGTACAACGCCAACACAGCCACAATCAGGCGTACCTTGGCGAAACTGGACCACCTCAAGCTAAATACTCCAAGATCCGGTTATAGCCCCAACTGGGGATGCAAATGGGCGGAAATATCCGCCTGACTAAACACCCTCATCTTTGAGAACAACACAGAATCAAAGTATTGAACAAAGGTAAGTTCATAAAGGAAGGCGAAACCTGTTTGACATATTTCTTCCACCAATTCCACTCCCATGGCAACCAGCCCACATGCACACTGGTCCACAAGACTGATGGCACCGTGGCAACTGACCCTTAGGAGGTCAAGGCGGAATACACCGCTATTACACCAAATTATATCGTGATACGCTGACAGACCCACAAAAAATCACAAATTTTATATTAACTGCTGGAATACAAAGTACTTTACCTGACTACAATATACTAAATCTAATTACACGGGAGGAGCTTTGGGATACAATCCGCAGTGCACCACGTAGGAAATGCCCAGGGCCTGATGGGATACCCTACAAATTTTACAAAAAATACTTTCAAAAAATTGCCTCCCTCCTATTGGCATCTATGAACCAGTGCTTGCTGGAAACACGCCTCCTACCTGGTGGCCATGAATCATATGTCATAATCTTGTATAAAAAGGGTGACAAATTGGACCTTGCTAACTGGCGTCCAAACGCACTTTCCAATACTGACACAAAACTTTTAACAAAAATTTTAGCAGCCAGATTAGGCGCAATATCTTCTAACGTCCTGTCACCCAACCAGTTTGGGTTTATACCAGGTTGCTCAACCTGGAACAACATACCCCTGTTGCAAACATATTTCATTCCAAAGCAACTGGAGCCCTGGACTTCTTAGACCAGGAAATGGCATATGACCGTATTAGTTTGCCATACTCGAAGGAATGCCTAAGCGCCTTCAAACTCCCACCCATATTCATAAACTGGGCGATGCTCCTCACAGAATCTGCAACCATGGCTGTATGCGGCCCTGGCTTCCTAACTAACAAGATCACACCACACAAAGGGCTCAAACAAGGGGACCCCTCAGCCTACTGCTGTATAATTTCAGTTTCAATCCACTCCTCCGCGTAACTTAATCACACCTCATGGGCATAACTGCACATGGCCAGCCAATAGTCAAGATACTGGCCTTTGCGGATGACTGTGTGGCAGGTATAGTTAACAACAATGATGCCCGACAGCTGGAACGCACCCTAGAAGAATACTCCATGGTGAGCAACGCATTGGCCAACAAAAGGAATACAAAAATCATTCTCTTAGTCAAGTACACTAACAATTGTGCTACAACACCAGAACCTCATACCCCCATACGAAGGAAAAAACCACTCTTCTTACCCTTTGCATCACCTCCCACCACCACTCCTGTCCGCCACCTTGGGATATGGCTGGAAACAGGAGTATATGCCAATGAGACAATGGAAAGTAACCTGCTACAATGGGTATCCAACCGCGTCACCTCCCTCAAGGGAAGATCCCCAGGACTAATGGGGCGAGTAACAGTTGCTAACTCACTCATCCTCCCAATACTATGGTACCCTGCCCGCGCGATCGCCTTCACACCCACCTTTATAGCATCAATACGCACGCTCATCCATGGCTGGCTTTGGCCCAGATCCCACCATCCCATATGGATGGAAACACTCTTTGGCCCACGCTCAAGTGGAGGCATGGGACTAATAGATTTTGAGAGCCACGCCAAACGCATCCTGGGTACCTAGATAAAGGAAGTCCTTGCCCCAGACCTCCCGCAACAACACTGGTCCAGGGCAGCGAGGACTAACTTCGCACAGGCGCTCAAATTAACCAACCCACATAGCCCACCCAGACTACTATCATACCTTGCTAAACACCCTACCGCAATGGGCCCACATGGAACCCCTCCTTACTTCAAACGCATCCTCTGAACCATCCGCCGCATGGGATGGACCATAGAGAACACTGGCACTGTGCAGGGAAGGGGACGACCCAGCCCCCACTTTAAATTAAGAAATCCAGAAAACCATCCCCAGAGAGACATGCTTGCCATGACCCCAACCATTTCTAGAATTGAATACCTAGATGCATTGGACATTCCCTACAACTTAACCATACAGAAGACAGTGTGGAGAATGACGCACCACCCACTCCTACAGCTGAGGGTAAGAGCCAACGCCTGGCGCTGTCTGAGAAGGACCTATAGGATGGCGGACCGCTCCAATTCCCTCCACGCAACCTGTGAAGTATGTGGAGGGGAGGGCTCCCTACATCACCGCCTAGAAACATGCCCCCCAACCAAAGCCATATGGCAGTAAGTCGCGCGGCTGAAGCTCCAAAACGAGCAGGAATTTTCTATATCAAAGAGCCTCCTCGCGCTCCAGATTGAATCACCAATACCATCTAACCTCCGCTCCCTAATGATACACATTGCAATGTGGACAATCCACACCATTGCCTTAGATGCGTTCAAGGGCACGGTCCCAACCATCCATGGGGTTATCAAAAGTTCCACGTCCACTTACTGGAGCACTTCCAAGCCTGGCTCTATGGATATATGAGGCCAAGGCAACAGGCGCTCATAGAATCGTGGTTCCCACTCTGGTTCATTCACACAGACCCCTTCCTTCACACCTGCTCCAAAGCGGGGTGAACCCCCTTGGAGTAGCGCACCAACCCCCCATATCTGGAAGTTCCGCTGGCAACAGGGGTAACCTGAGTACCCCAGGGTGCCCAATTTTATCTATCTTCATTTTCCACACATACTCGGTAATGCCCATCCCCTGGTCAGCTTGCCTCAGTTAAATAAACAAATAGGATATTACTAAGCAGAGGATGCATTCAACTAGGAATAATGAGATAGAGTAGGGCGGAAGAATGAGAGAGGAAGGTTTTTTAGTAGTCAGCAGATAAGTCTGCATTTATTAAATAATGATAAAAGTGATAATTGGGGCAATTGGGGCAATTGCTCCATATATTATATATCAGCTTTATTAGAGTCAGTAATCTGCAATTTGTCCAATTCAGTTGCTAAGTGGCTAATACCCTGTGTAAACCAGCTCAGCAAAATCAACCCATTACACCAAAAAATAATAGTGGTGCTCACTACAGGGGGCCACTAGTCAACTGTAGCTTATCAGCACTAGGGCAATATGGTGAGCCCTCAATCATTATGCCAAAATCTGATCAAATTTCACACTTTGTTATGCCGAGGAAGCTAGGGAAGAATCCAACTATGAACTGGCACTTTTTACAGTTACAGAGCCAGTGATGAAGACGCTATTATTAATTTGCAGTTAGAAACTTGCCTGAGTTAACGGCAAATTAACAAGGTCACTCTACAAAATTGACCCCCCAGCAGCTGCAGGGCATTATAGAATGGCTTCTGTGGGGGTACTGACTCTATGAAGATGAGGCAGAGAGCATGATCTGTTTTTTCTATAAATAACGTGACCAAGAAACCCACTATGTGTTGTATATGTCCTATCTTGATGCGATTACCAGAGGGTTTTCATGTCAGCTTATTACCCATTGAACTGAATAATATTTAGTCACATACATGCATCCATCAATCCACCAGCTACTTCATGTGCTGGACCGCCACAATATTGAGATTGGTGATGTCATGCATTTCATTCAATCACAGCAGAATTATACTCACCTTCTACTTGACCGCCTTGATCACTCTTTTTTGAAGTTGTAGGAGGCGCTGATACAGGTGGACCACCATGTGGGAGACGTCCGCCACCAATTGGACCTTTTATTTCCACAGTTGAATCAGGAGTACCTTGAGTGATTGGGGAACTGTTGGATTGGCATGGTCTATCAGTGGAATGGATCTGGGACATCACCACATTGGGAAGCAACACCAAGCGTTTTATGATGGACCTGGCGGAATGAGTGGAAGCGCTTGAAGCCATGATAGTATAGAGTAGGGAAAGGGTAACCCTGACAGAGCATCAGATAACAGATCATGTTGTCTCCATGGCATCTGAATTCAGTCATTTTTGCATTAAGTGGAGTAATCAGCGGATGGCTGACAATGTGCTTGTCCTTTTTCAGCGTCCCCCCAATTATCGCCAGTCTGTTAGTCAGGTTACACAGTTGGAAATCGTTAGTCAGGCTGATTGCAGTCAAGCAGTTACCCTTCCATTTATTGAAATGGTAGAGTATGCGGATATGCGAGTATAATTAAATACCTTTCAATGTGCCAATAAGAGCTGGTGCAAGAGTGAGCTGCCCTCATTAATCAAGTAGATGATGCCTACTGACAAGCGCATGACACTGTCTGGCAGCATGCAAGAATGCGAAGCACAGTGCAGGACGTTCTCTTATGGCTTCAGGAAGTGGAGCATAAGATGGACACCAAGCAAAATTTATGCCGTGATTTGTAAGTTATTATAAAACGCTTTAATGTGAGGTGCAAGATGGACGGTGTCAGTGTTACTTGGTTAAAGTTGAACAAATAATTGATGAACATTTTGCAGAACAATCTGGGACAGGTTAAAAAGGTGCAGTCAGCGGTGAGTCAGGTGAGGAATGAACAGATTGGCCAGTGAGTATCCTTTGGGGGTCGCGGCAGTCCCTCCTCACAACCTAACTTCTTCTGAGTACACTTCAACGTATTCACCTCCATCCACTCATACCTACGTTAGTTTACAAGGGGATGTTTCCCCGGTTGTTCAGAACCTATTTCGGCTGTTCATCATGGCTGAAGCCTGGAGCAAGGTGAATCTGTTTGGATTGACAAGTTACCGCCCTTCAATTGTGATGGGAATCTGCATAGGTATATCTAAATGATTTAATTTCACCATGTAAGGGGCCTCAGATCAGCAAAAAGCAAATCTGTTGCTGTCTGCTTTGGACATGGAGAGCGCCAATCAAGTCACCTGTTACATTAAAAATAGATCAATATCTTATCAAGAGGTAAAAGAGACTATTCTCCAGTTGTTTGGGGGCACGGCTAAGATGGCTCAGTGGAAGGCCAACTTTGTGATCATACAGTTCCACCAAAACAAGTCCCTGTTTGAGTTCACTTAGTATTCACATTGGAAGCGCATGTGTTTAGAGGAGTCAATTTATCCTCTGAGGATGTAGGAATAGTGATAACAGCAGCAGTCAAAACATATTACAAATTTCATGATTGCTATGTCTCACATACTGGATGAAGATGCGGGGCTTATTCAAAATGTGAACACTTTATGTCATCTCTCCGCCACGTTCAGTGCTCCCAAAGTGGAGCGGAAGGCCCTGTTACCGCCGTGGCATACTCCTTGGGATATGGACAGAAACGACCAAGTTATAAGTCATTGTGGAATAGTGTCCACCTTATATTTCAGCAGATTCTTTTCGCCCTATGTCATTAAGCCACCTCACCCCCAACCTAACTTCAATACTTCAGCTAATTTTTGCCTCAGTCCTTCTGCTGCAAACTATAGACGTGAGCCCTTTATGAATGCTTGATTCTAGTGCAGATTAAAAGGGCATAATGCGGTAATTGCCCAGGCAACCAGCAGGTGTATTCGGTGCCATCTGGGATAATTGAACATGTAAAAGCCCAAGCGGAGTAGAGATGGGACGCTCTACCTCCGCTAATTTTGAATTTAGTTGTCCCTAATGATTCCCAAGAGTCTCTTCACATTGGACTTGGAACCCATCCCGACGATTTGTTATACCAACAGCTTCCATCAGATACCTCAGCCTCTATTTAAGAGAACTATTATTCCCCTTCAAGCTCTGAGTTCCCCTGTGATGTGCAGAAGCTGTATGCATGACAGATCCTGGAACAAAATGGCATAAGTAAATCGGGACCTTCAACAGACATCGCCTCCCTAGTGGGAGTTATTGTAGCTATTCCAGTAGAAAAAATGCTCATGAGTATTCTCATGTCAGTAAGGACATAACCTCCTTCCTTGGTAACAAAAAATCTTTGGATGTTCACATAAATAACACCAATGGTTCTTCTTGTTTAGAGTGTAACTACTGTGATATCTTTGTTCCAAACACAAAAGTTCAAGGTATTATCGATACTGGTGCCTCAAAAAATATAATTTACATCAAGCTTGTGGTTAAATCTTCCGCTGAAGCTGTATGTGAATTACAGAGTAGTATATGAGACTGCGGGGGCACAAAGTACTGTGTCTGAAGGAGCTTAAAGAGCTTACCTTAAATTTTTCTTTCTCGTTGCAATCACTTTTGCAACTTATTCAACTCAAGTATGATTTTAGTTTGATAATCTCACAGAGGAGATTAGTTTGCGCCCATGTCAGGTAGCAGTTGGGCAAGTAAGGTAAGGGGAGTAGGTGGTAGGCCCACGGCCTCAAATGTTCGAAAACGCCCTGGAGAAACTGGCAGAATAGAAAAAAATATTAAAAACTGGAGATCACTATTTCCCTGGAAATCCTCGCTTGGCAAGCGCGATGCAACCAGTACATCAACACGCCGCACTCCCAACCACTCTTGTCAGTGGAATTCGGAGTCCGCGTGTTTCTGGACATCCAACAAACAGCTCTATGGGAAAAATTTTATGGGGATGTGCACACTTTTTCTGACCGCGGTGTACATAGCACCTCACTCCATGTCACATGGTTGGCTGGACCTCAGTTTCAAAAACAAGGAGGCAGCAGACGAAGCTGCTGTGGTGCGCATGTTGATTGACCTCCCCAAAGGGCAATGGGTCATCAAAACCAAATGCACCAGATGGACAAAATCAAACCAAATTTTCCTCACGTTTGACTTTTGCCTACTATGGTAAAACGTGCCATTTTGGAGCAACACCTGAAAGATGGTCTCTGTTTATGGCGAAATACAATAGTTCGAGATGCAATGCTTTACACTGATGCCACACCTGTGCACCGGCAAAGCCATTGCAGTTCTAACCCAACTGAGAAGATCGCGAAGGACCTAACCCAGATCCTGCACTCCACATATATCAATAATGAAGGGAATACCACCCACACTTTCCATGTGACCGTGGACAGCGCGCCCCATCTGTACCCACTGTGATGCGTTTGGCCATAAGGCACATGCATGCCCCACCAAGGAGGGCATCACATTCAAGAGTCCCCCCAGTGTCCATGGTCAGCGGAGAGGCACACTATGAACCAACCGCAAGCACCAAAGAGGCTTTCCCATGGGGAGCACAAGGCTGCTACCTACTGGTAAAACCTATTTCCCCGCAAAAGCAAAAGAAGGCTAAGCAGGCCTGCAGGGCCACGGCCAAGGAAGCGGCCAAAGTCACCACCGCTATCCCACACTCCCAACGCCAGGAGAACATTGAAACCTTCACAGCAGAAGCAACTCAGGAATCCATCAACCAATCAAATTGGGAAGCCCATACCAATTGGGACACCTAATCTGAGGATCCAATGGGTGACTCGATTTCACCTGATCTTTGCAATTAAGCTCCAGTTGAAACTGACTTGGTCTCTAACCTACCTGAAAATTTTTTTTTGACCCGCTCAATGGTGCACCAAACTCATCTGCACCACAAAAAATTTGTCCAACGTCAGGGAAACAATAAGTGAAGGCAAAAGCCAACGCGAACCTTTCTGCTAAAATCAACAAAACTACCAATAGCATTGCTGCAAACACCCATGCTGCCATGAAGGCCTGTGGGGATCTAGAGGAGGCTAGTGGGCCCAGGTGCCCCCCCCTTTCACCTAAGGTGTGATGGGGGAAACCTTCACTTTAGGGATGTTGAATATCGCCAGACTCAAGGCCTCACCATCCCAGGCTAGGAAACTGAGTTTTTACAAAAAAATTTACCCGTGGATACCCTGGCCATCCAGGAGTCCCACTGTCCGCGAGGGTTCTAAGGATGCTTGGAAAACCATGCTCCTCCCATCCTTATCCTTTTGATCAGAGCACTGTGGGGTGCTAGTTCAGAAAAACTTTTTCTCAAATTTTTATTATCAGAATCCTTCCTCAATGGCTGAGTCCTCATTGTCACTTTCTCATGGGCTGACGTGGCGCACGCTATTGTCAACATCTACACCCCAACCTGTGCATGAGAGCATCGGGAATTTTTCTCATCAGTCAAATCCCTCCCGTTACCCCCAGACCCTACCATAGTCAGCAATATGAACTGTTGGCTAAACACATCAACAGACCGTTGGCCTTCCTCCTCCCACGCCCCCAGAGTCACGTAGAACTTCGCGTTCTAAAGGCCACCCTTGGGTTAATGGATGCACTGCCACGGCGAGCCCCACTGCTCAAAAACATGACGCGACCCCGTCCACAACGGCCAATTAAGGTCCATGACCCATAGACCTTATCCTTACGCTGGCAGAAATTCAACCTCACATTTCCAACTTCAAAACAACAAAAATCAAATTCTCTGACCACCAGCTGGTCTCGATAACAGACCACCTACCTGTCACAGTGGCTAAGGCCTCACATTGGTGCAAACTCCGCCCTCCCAAACTTTCATCGCCAGATTTTCCACTTGGGTGGAATCAGCAACTTTGGGAAAAGAGTTTGTTACACTGTTTTGCGCGGACCCCATCTACACATGGGCAGCCTTCAAAGAGGAACTATCCGCCACTCTCACCACCTCTCCTCCTAACGCTCATGAGCCACATCAGCTGTCATCTCGCGCGCTCTGGCAGAGTTGACACACCTGGATTCAACATCCCAGCCACAGGATACAGCCCTGCATGGGGCCAGAAGTGGGTGGAGGCAGCTGCCCACCTCAACGCGCTCGAAAGGTAACACAAACATCAGGTTTGTGTTCAGTACAGGGCCAAACGCATTACAGAGGGGTGACAAGTGCCACATATTTTTTAAAAAAAATTTCGCACCACACCAAGCGTGGCCTGCACACAGGTGTGAAGATTGGATGATTCCATTGCGGATACACCAGCCAAAGTGGCAATTGAAACACAAAAGTATTACTATGAGTTATACAGATCCAATCCAATTCAGCCAGCTGAAGTGGAGGAATTTCTCGACCAAACCCACACATGCACCATTTCCCGATACCCAGAAATAATGAACATGATTACTCCAACCAAATTATGGACAGCCTTCTGTGGTGCACAAATCAGAAATGCTCAGGCCCAGATGGCATTCCATATGAATTCTATAAAAAGTACTTCAAATATATATCCCCACTACTGCTTGCCTCAATTAACCAGAGCCTTCTGGAAACGCGCCTCCTACCAAGAGGACAAGAGGCCTTCACTGTCACACCCTTCAAGAAAGGGGACAAGTAGACTTAGCCAACTGGCGCCCCATTTCTTTAACTAACATGGATACAAAAATTATAACTAAAATCATGGCTAACCGTTTAGGGATTGTAGCATCTGCCACCATCTCCCCAGAACAATTCAGTTTCATACCCAGAAGGTCAATTTGGGACAACGTGCACTCTGTGGCTAACGCATGCCAGTCCACAGCCTCTGGGGCACTTGTATTCTTGGACCAACAGAAGGCCTATGATAGAGTAAACTGGGAATACCTCAGGGCCTGCCTCCATCAATTCCGCTTACCCCCTCGCTTCATCAACTGGGTGATGCTGCTCACGGAATCAGCAACAATTGCAGTGCGTGGCCCTGGCTTCTTAACGAAGTAGTCCGCCCTCAAAGGGGCTTGCGACAAGGGGACCCCGATACCCCACACTTGTACAACTTCAGCCTTGACCCACTACTTTGAAAAGTGAATGCCCAACTCATTGGGGTCCATGTGTCAGGCCAAGCCCCAGTCAAGATGATGGCGTTTGCAGATGACTGTGTGGTTGGGGTGTCTAATAATAAAGATGCACGCGCACTTGAAGCTCTCATCCAGGAGTATTCCCGGTTAAGTAACGCTGCACTGAATGCTTCCAAAACCAAAATCATCCTCCTTGGTCAGTATCAAACCTGCTGGGCCCCAGCAACCAGTGCCAGCCCGGCCCATCTGCTCACACACGTGCTTGCCCTCCCAGCTCACCCCACACCGCCCCACTGGTGCTCCCCTTCGTGCCACGCCCTACCATAGGGCCGGTCCGCCATCTGGGCGTGTGGGTGGAGGCAGGCGGGTATGCATCAGCAGTAATGGAGAGTCGTATTTTAGACAACGTGACAAAGCGCATCGCCTCCCTCAGAGCCCACCCTACTTCCCTTACTGGCAGGGTTGTTTTAGCCAACTCTATGCTCCTCTTCAAATTCTGGTTTGGAGCCCACGCCATCCCCTTCTCTTCAAGCTTTTTCAAATCTTTGTATGCCCTGCTGCAAGGATGGCTTTGGTCAGGCCGCCCACCATCAGTATGGCTAGAGGTCATGTTTAGCCCTCATCATTATGGTGGCATGGGCCTGCTTGACTTCAAAGCCCTACGCCGA